>JACXGI010002372.1:0-18621 GCA_016801175.1 Esox masquinongy | reverse complement strand
ACACAGCAGGCAGACACCACTGCATAATGAGGGACTAACATGTCAATACATTAATCAGTAACTGCAAAAGTAGTCCAACTAGTCTTCACCTTCAAATAGGCCTTCTATTCAACACAAAGTTTATTAGCACAAATACACAAGCGCAGCTCTAGCACAGATTCCATTTGCAAAAAAGGAATGTGCCATTCCATTTATTATACTGGGCGTCCTAGCCCGGGGTTAGAGTGAGGTCACAGCAGACTGCTGTTATGGCAACAGATGGGCCTCAATGGAGAGCTGCCATGACACTGGATACAAGAGAAGCAGCCCTCGTACGAGAAGCAGACAGAGGGGAAGAAAATAAAGAAATCCATACAGACAAGAAAAGGTTGTGGGGGGGGGTAAAAAGAGATGTAGTGTGGGGGGGGAGAGAGAGAGAGAGAGAGAGAGAGAGAGAGAGAGACCAAGTGGGATAATCACTAATCAGTGCAGTCGAGAGCTGAAGCAGGACTCCCAGCCCTGGCGGGGCACCAGCTACATTCCGTCCTACATTTCACTCATTTATACTAGCAGAGGTCTGTATCTAGATCAGCTCAGTCCTCACCAAGGTATCAGCGGAGGGGAAGGATGGGAACCAGGCAGCTACCCCCAATAACCCAGCTTCAGCCACTGTGTTATACAGTCCAGAGGCCTCTCGATGTACCCATCTGAACGTTTTGATTTTAATCGATACACAACCCTTTGTACCACCAACACTTGAAAAGACCTGGCGCCCATTTAAACGTTGTGCGGCAGCCATTCACAGAACAAGGAGGCGTCCGATATCTGGAAAGATTGCTGCCATTAGGCAAACTGACTGGACAGCAGAACGATAAATGTTCTGATTAAAATTCAGCTCAGGGGAGAGAGTTAATGACATACACAAGAGATACAAGATAATAGCTTCCGTGCAACATGATACGGCACCAGGCCAAAAAAGATTAACCTCTTAAAATCGAGCTGAAGGTTCGTCATCGACAGAGGAGGAAACTAGAAAGTGGCTGAATGACCTTTATTTGCAAACAGCAACAGATGAGATATGAATAAGTCAGTCCAGCAACAGCAACTTCCCTATTGGACGGGAACAGGGTGGTGTTGGCGGAGTAATTTGAGATGGAACTACAAATAAATGGCCCGGGTTGTTTCTGCTAACCAAGGATTTCAACCGTAGAAACGGTTAGAGGACATCGCACCAACAACAGACAATACCATTAAAGCCATCCACCATTCAACTGTAGTCAAAGGGGTGGGACTTCATCTTGGAGGTCGAAAGTATCAGGGGTGATCGGCCAATGACTAACCGGTCATCAGCGTGGATGAGTCAATCACTTACACAGACTTTGACTACTGGTCAATTTGAACTTCTGTTTTGCCACAGCGCAATCGGGCCGCAGCGCAAAATGTCCTGGGCAGACCTACTCACCCTCAGGTCTTGCGGGGTCTCTGTTGAGAACGGCGTAGCGCGGGAGCAAGATCCCCTCGTTCTTAAGGATGCGATACACCTCCCTCCTGGAGGAGAAAAGCTCAATCAACGAAGCACACAAATAACACAAGGAGCCAACAACTCATTTCATTAGCTGTGTGTCAAGTCAATTAGCCTGTGACTAATCTTCAACTTTTAACAGACATGGGAGTCTTCATGAATGTTCTGAACCATGTATAACTGAACAATGTACTAAGGCAACCACAGTATCTGCTTTTTATATTAACCAAACGTGTGCAGCATTCAATGGAAAGTCAAAGCAAACCATAGACTAGTCAACAAAAAATTCTGTACGCTATTCACCCAAGTTCTTAATACTGTACAGGCTCTGCAATTAGCCTCTCGGTTGATTTAGCATCACACTGTATCAGCTGGTTGGTCCCGAGCGGTGCAACCAAAATATATCCCTTTTCCCCTTCACCGTATTCCCAGAATCTGGTAGCTAAACAACCCAGCAAGCCCCGGCAAAATTTGACCCCTGCATTAGAAACACTGCCGTAAAACCCGCTGCATAATGGATGTTAAGAGTGCCAAACGGGCAGTTTCTCTGGCAACAATGCTGTGTAGAAAGAGTGAAACGGTAGCTAAAGAGAGTGGTGCTCAGACCACCAATTCCCTGCACATTAAAATATTTTTAACCAGGCCCCACGTCAAAAGTAGAGCAAAAGGGAATATGATTCCAATTGGATCTCGGCCAAGATAATCTTGCGTCAAACCAAGGGACATAATGAGGTCTGACTCAACTAAGCTTCTCTGGGTGTGAGACAGTGCTAGAGAGATCAGCTGCAGGAGCAGATCTGATGAGAAGTCAAAACTGGTTTAAGGTTATTTTTACCCAGTAGTCTCCGAACCGTAATGTGAGATAAAAAAAAAAAAAAAAGATTAAGCAAGTTAGCTTAGTTCCAATCAAATCCCCTTTCAATAATTTAGGCCAAGAAAAATATTTTTGACTTTGAAATATTTAATACAGAGAAAACCAAGAGAGACTGAGATCTCATTTACAGTGGCGCCCTGTCTTACAACAATAAAACCATACAGAAAATATTGTAAAAAGGTCATTTAACAATTGTTTAAACTGCAATGTACGTTTGTTTTTTTTGCGTCCTCAAATTATACTTGGGTTGATGATTGATTATACAGTGATTAAATCATGAGCAATGTACTGTAATAATACATTATGTAGAATGACACCCACAAGAGGAAAATGACCTTTAGCATTTGTTAAAAGAATTTCAGCATTGCTCAATATTCCAACCGTGCTTTTATTAGCAATGTAAAGAATGACAGCAGCCTTCAAAGAAACCTTTTGCGCATGTGTAGCATTCCTAGGTGACATTCCTCAAAATAGTTCTCAATGTTTGTTTTTGGACTGGTGCCTAAAAATGGATTTTTCTATTGGCCCATCTGTAAAACTTTATCATGACTGTGATTGTGGCAGATGGACATCGGATGAAGAACGACCACATTGCTGAAATGGAAGGGACAGGGCCGAATTTAAAGTCTGCTAACGTTAACATTGCTAGTTATTTCTTGTGTGAGAGAGAAATAGTGCGAGTGAGAAAGAGAGTGAGAGTGTGGATGTGAGTGAGTATAATCACCAGAGATGAGAGCGGAAGCAGGACTCCCAGCCCTGGCGGGGCACCAGCTACATTACGTCCTACATTTCACTCATTTATACTAGCAGAGGTCTGTATCTAGATCAGCTCAGTCCTCACCAAGGTATCAGCGGAGGGGAAGGATGGGAACCAGGCAGCTACCCCCAATAACCCAGCTTCAGCCACTGTGTTATACAGTCCAGAGGCCTCTCGATGTACCCATCTGAACGTTTTGATTTTAATCGATACACAACCCTTTGTACCACCAACACTTGAAAAGACCTGGCGCCCATTCAAACGTTGTGCGGCAGCCATTCACACAACAAGGAGGCGTCCGATATCTGGAAAGATTGCTGCCATTAGGCAAACTGACTGGACAGCAGAATGATGTCCAGTGGTGGAGGGGAAGGATGGGAACCAGGCGGCTACCCTGACGAACCCAGCTTCAGCCACTGTGTTATACAGTCCAGAGGCCTCTCAGTGCACCCATCTGTAATG
This sequence comes from Esox masquinongy, assembly GCA_016801175.1. Classification (NCBI taxonomy): domain Eukaryota; kingdom Metazoa; phylum Chordata; class Actinopteri; order Esociformes; family Esocidae; genus Esox; species Esox masquinongy. Next base: position 15,027 of record JACXGI010002372.1, on the reverse strand, counting down.
CTCTAGTAAAATCATCTCATTTCCAAGCAATGTCAGTGTAATGTAAATAAAAACTAATTCAACCAGTTCAGAATAACTGTGCATTAGTCTAATTTCGGGCATATACACCCCTGAAGCTAATTTATTATTTATTTATAATTAATAAATAAATAATAAATGGTTGCGGCAGACTGGACCTGTGTGAAAAGTCCAGGGGACGGTAGTTAGCCCAGAGTTTAGAGCATCTGACCAGTAACCAAAGGTTGCCAGATCCGATCCCTAAGGCAGCAAGGTGAAAGATCTGATGTGCTGTCCTTGAGAAAGGCAGGTAACCCTATACTGTGGTGAAGCCCATGTCCGAAACATGCCTTTGACCACACTGTCATGATAACCATAGCAATGGTTGATCACCTGTCCTGGATGTAGTACTGGAGATTCAGATCGTTGATGACAAACGGGTTCCGGAGTTTCTCATAGGCCACCGCTTTGTCCAATGGAAAACCTGGAATAGTGACAAATTAAAAACACATGAATGCATTGTGTTGGAGTACAAAATGCTTTGAAGGGGTTCACTGAGGAGGCAGAGGTTGGATGTTTACTCACAGCGAAAATATGGCAAACTGGTAAACATTTACAAACAAAATAATAAAGAGGAGATGGACAGGCCAAGATAGACAGATAGAAATGACAACTTAAATACGGTACTTCAGGACAATCTTCAAAAACCGTACCATATCATCAATACCATACCACCATCAATCAGTATGTTAAAATACAGGCCTGAGATCATTGGTGGTTCCACTAGGAAGTATTCTGCAATGGTGGTAAAAGAACTCTAATAGGAAGTTGTTGCTCCTGAGCGAGTAGGAAGGAGAAATGTACATTTTCTAAACGCTTGTTCCCTGAAACCTTTGCTTATTTTTCACTTCAAAAACAGGCATTTCTCTGTGAACTCCTCGCATTTACATCTGTGCTAGCAGGGACTGAGTAAACTAAAGAGGCATATGTTGCCCTCTTCAGTGAAAGAGAAGAAACACGCCTGCTTGACTCCTATGAAAAATGACTTATGTGAATCCGGAACGGCATGTCATTCCCATCAGACGACAGCTTTTTGGGGTCACACGGTTTCTGTCTTAGAAGAGGACTTTGGGAGTAAATCAATAGTCTGTCTGGAGAGTGGTCGAGGAGACTAAAAGAAAAGAAAAATATTAAAACATGAACTTCTAGTGCAGAAGTCTACGGGTCATCTGCGCGTATTTATGCTAGTAGCGCAGTAAAAAACGTACATATGGCCCCTTTAAGAATATGTAATACATGATGAACCCCTTGCCTCTACAAATAATGGTTGAGCCATGCCGCAACTGAGGAAATATGGTGAAACGTCACGATGAATGAAAAGCAGTGTCAACCTAAACAAAGAGGGCTGTGTTTAAAAGGGTGTGGGGACGTTTGAGTTTGTTCGTGTGTGTGTGTGTGTGTGTGTGTGTGTGTATGTATGTATGTATGTGTGTCTGTTTATTAAAGTGTGTGCACGTGTTTGCACGTTCACATGCATCTGTATGCCTATATACGCTCAGAAGTGTGAGCATAATATGCTTGTTTATAATATAGTTTGTGTTTTTGAGCATGTGTGCATGGTCCGTATGAGTGTGTGTGTATGTGTGTGTGTGTGTTTGTGTCTGCCTGTAAACCGCCGCTCACCTTTGGAGTGGAATGATATGAGACAGTCACACAGTGGCCAGTGGTCCACCGGTTCGTTCAGGATCACCTCCTCCTCGATTGTCACCACCGTGATGTACTTGAAGAGACACAGGCGCTCCAGGATCTCCTTCATCGGCTTGGACTTGGACTTCTTAGACATGGCACAGATGCCCACCACAATCTGCCTCTCTGGAGGCTAGGGGGAGAGGGGAGAGGCGAAGGAGTAAGCGGTTAAGGAAAGGAAATTAGTGTCACAACTCAGTCTTTAATAATGATGCCACGTCTGATTTGGGTCTTAATCGCCCCAGGGACCTCCGCGGGAGACTCACTGAATCGTAAATCTCGTCGTCGTCATCGTCCTCTTCCTCTTCCTCCACGTTCTCATAGAGGCAGTCGTAGCCCATGACCCGGCCCGGGTCCAGCAGCTCCTCGCCTTCGTTGTCGTCGCAGCCCACGAAGAAGCGCGGGTGTTCGCCACCGTCCGGACCCTGGCCTCCGACAGACATGGCCGGGCAGTGCCGCGGCTGCCGACCCCGGGGGTCCTGGGTCAGGGACGGGTGGTGAGGCTGCAGCCTGTCTTTCTCCGCTGCGGGCCGGGTGGTGACTGGACCTGGGCCTCCCGCCACTGACCCTCCCAGCCACTCAGAGTTCTCCGCCCCCGACGCCACACCTCTCTCAGCCCAAACGACTCCCCAGCCCTCTAAAGAACAACACTCCCCCGCCGTTACCTCAGCCTCGCCTCTACCCCAAGGCCTCCCTGTCTGGTGGCCAAACCGGTCCACTAGTCCCCCCCGAGACGGGTTGGGGGTGGTTTAAGAGCTTAATGGGGAGGAAATGGGTTTATTACTGGTGCATGTTCATTCGCTGTAGGCGAGTCCTGGGTGACTGTCCAATATCAGAGGACTAATGCCGGCAAGCTGGGGCCTCGCTGCCCTCTGCCCTGGTCCTCACAGCCCACCATGTTGTTGTCACCTTTCTGGCCATGAAAACACACACACACACACACACACACACACACACACACACACACACACACACACACACACACACACACAAGTAAACAACATCTAATGGCCAAAGGTCTTTGTGTGGTAGGACATCTAGGGATACGCTGTCTCCTCAAAGCGAAGCTGGCCACGATCACCAAGAAACGGGCACAAAAGGGCCACTTCCATGGATGCCAATTGGGACACTTTAATTAACCGTGCACACTAATAGAGTACACCCAAACGCACAGACGCACATGACCTGACAGTGCCGCAGAGACAGCGGATTACGCCGAAGGTCAGACTGTGACGTGTGAGGCTCTAAGAGTCTCCTTTAAACGTTGTAGGATCAGAGACTTGGGAAGTTTTCACTGGGTACTTATCGGATATAGCCGGGTAATCCTCATGTCAGAGCGGGGAGAAATGGAAAGCTAGGGCAGAATGCCACTCAAGCAAAAATAAAATGGAGGTCATTGCCTGCCAAATAGCCACAATTGAATAGACCTAAATCAGTGAGGGGACAATGAGGGGGACATAATGATGAGGGAAAGGAAACTAAAAGCTTTTATTTAACAGAACCAGTCAACAGCAACATTGCCAAAATAATATTGGATCATACTGTTCGTGTCAGCCAAAGCCCAATTATTTTATTTTTACACACACGCACGTATATACATACATACATACATACATACATACATACTCATATACATATATAAACCTCAAAAAAACTATTTCTGGAGTGAAAAACTAGTTGTTGTAGCTGTACAAATGACCCAAAACTGTGAGTCACTTCTGCCATCATGAAGATTTCAGTTCACACACTTTCTAGAACTGCTTTTTTAAGAACTAAAGAGCTACATCCCTATGAATGTGTGCAACCGGGAGTGACATGTACGCAAATTTACCTCAGAACACAGCCAATGCCAATGCTTAGAGACATTAATGCCTAACCCCTAAGGCGAGCCAGTCACCTGGGGCCCATTTTTGCCACCTGGATTACGCTTATCCAAAAAGGATAAAAAGCAGAGAAATAGAAGAAATAGAATAAGAGTCCCTTGGCCTTTTATAACCCTGCCGACCTCGCAAGTTCACACTGCGTCGCAATGGATGCAAAGAAGAAGGTGAGCTCGATTCTTTGAGTTTAAGATGGCCCTACAACGCTAGCAGTCCCTATAAAAGTGCACGATTTGTCTGTTCGATTAATTACATTTGTACTCATTCTTACCAGATAGGCAAAACCCAGGTAAATTACAAAAAGAAAAAAAAAGACCCTGAGGTAAAAGGGTCGACATTGGACGGCTAGTAAGAGAATATGGGGTCCATATAATGAAATGAGGCATTTCCTCCAATAGAAATGGGAGCAGATATTCAAGGCATTTCAACTGTAGCAATTAAGTGGATCTATATCGACCCACTTTTCTGAAAGGTTGAACACTAGAAAAAGAGCAGCGGTTCATTGAGCTGATTAAAAGACTGTAACCATCGTTTTCTACTCCAAATGTGTTTCCATGGGTGAATATTAGGCATTGCAGAATCTCTTAGTTGCCTACATTGAGGTGTCACCTTCAAAAGGTTAGTCTTACTTGGTTAGTCAAGTAAAGCAATTCAATGAAAATTTTGTCTAATATGGCTTTCCAGAAAAATAATTTCTGGCTTGAGACGTAAACCTGATTTCAGATGGCCTACATCTAGTTGGAATTTAAACATGCTCCATATTGAGCTGGCAATGTGCTGTTGCTTGGTAAAGATAATCCGGTAAAACTTTCCAGACACCTACTGAAGCCTGTAGCCAGTTTGTCAATAATCAAAGGGACAAATAAACTGGTTAGGATGACACTGGCGTCCCATTTGGCACGCTGGTCTACTGCAGTGTAATAGGGCTCTGGCCAGAAGTGGTGAATAAGGTGATATTTGCTCTAGAACCTTCCGTCGCCCTCGGAGACCGAGCATCTGCCGTTGGGACATCTGTCGACGGCGCCAGCAATATAGCAGCGCCAGGTTGCTACCCTGAGGTCAGGACTGACAAATGATTGTGCCAAAACCAAAACAAGGGCAACCTTGAAATTCAAGGACATGGTCCCATTGTTGGAGGGACTTGGGCAGAAGGTTTGGATTGTAGTTACTGGTAGATTTTTCTTCCTATAGCCAGGACGGGATGCAGGGGGGTTCTGGGAAGATGTATTAAACGTTCAGCTATTGACAAGCACTTAGTATCGTGGTAATGTATTTTGATGATGTGTTTTCATACACAAATGCCAGCTCCTAAAAAATGTAACGTGACAAAAACAAGTCTGTATTTGTATCTTCATGTTGACATGGACAGGGAAATACAATCAACATTTACTTAAAAAAAGGACCATGGAAAGTTCACCATCATCACACCAGCATCGGAGTTGTTTGACAGACCTCTTAACATTTAGTCGTAATCATCCAGCTACGATGATGGTTAACTAGTAGCAGTCAATTTTGCGTTGATTGGTAAATTACAGTACCTTTAAAAAAAGCTTTATCATAAAAAAGTGATTGAATGACTCATCGTTCTACTGCCACTGCCAGGCAGACGCAACAACATCACCTCGAGAGCTAGCTAGTTTCATGCCTAACAAGGCTAGCTTGTACTTCCTGCCAAAATGCCTTATTTCGATTTTAGTAAATTACCGTACACGTGCTCCCTCATTATACTAGGCTAAGCAAGCTTGATGATGACATTATTTGGGATGTCTCTTACCTGATACAATGTGAAACACCCCTATGCCGACTCCGTGTGTCTTCAAAGTAATTTAACTAACGTTAGTCTTGCTTATTCGTAATGCTTCTGCTTGGGCTTCTGTTCTGACAACACGAAGCACCTACAGCACAGCTTATGTAGCTAATGCCAGCTAACATAGCTAGCTTGCCACCTTCTTCAATACACCCCACCTTGCTGTTTGTGTGTGCAAAGGAGAAGGTTACAAGTTCGTGACTAGCTAACATTGTCCAACATGATAACAACCAAGTGCTTATTTACCTTATTCTAATTGTGTCTTGCAGTTTTCATCTTGCGCTAGCTAAAGCTAACGGAATATCTCAAAACACTAGCAACCAGAAAGCGTCATTGGTATGTCGTCATTAGGGGCGGTTTAAGAATCTTCCTCCCATTCAAAACCTCAAAAACTTGGAAAAAAAAAGTAGGAACCTGTCTGTCTCGGTCTGTCTGCTAGTAACTGAAAACGTAAACTTTCCTACTAACAGTCAAGAGTCGGAGGACTGTTGACGTTGTGCCCTTGAACCAGGAACTTAAGCCCTAACTGCTGTCAATGCAAAGACCTCTGGGTGGATGCTGGCTTTACATTTTGTCTTGTATTTGTCTTAAAACAAAGGTAGTTGTGCTCTGAACCATAGCAGTTATGGAGTTAAAGGTTGGGGGTGGCTCGCATTTTTAAGGAACATTTTTAAACAAAAGGAAAAGTATATTTTTGGTTGAAATTCCTGTACGCTACATTAATAAAACCTTTGAAACATGAAGAAAAATTGAAGGTTTATCCTTTCTGCAGCATTTTGTCGATCCCAGGGCAAAATCTTCCCGGAGATCAATTGCCTAGGAGGAGGGCTTGCTGTAATTTCCAACTCTCCCGAACCTGTTGGGAATTGCTGAGGGACAAGGCGAGGATACAATTCCATAACGGTTGGAACCTCGACGAAGCAGGTATTTAAAAAAGTATTTGGTACCAGGTACTATCCCAACTTTTGGCCAGTGGAAAAGCAAAGAAGGCGAGCCGGTACCATGCAGTGGAAAAGCCCCCAAAGCGGGTAGAGTCGAGCCGGTACCATACAGTGGAAAAGCGCCAATAGATGTGAAGATGGGAATTCAGAATACAGCAGGCACTACTCTAAAACTCTTGTCGGACGTTTACCTCCACATCCATCACAGACGTTTAATTCTCATCACAGCGTCCTGTATCAGGTCAGGTGGAACTCCCTAACCCTCAACTTTCCACCGGTTCTGTTCTGTAATATCAAGGCAGACAGAGCATAGGAACCTAGGAGAGAAAGAAGCCACTTTAGATCGAGGCAACCAACGACCCTGTGATGTATTCTATTGCTCACCACTAGGCGTCCCTCCAACCAAACATTTATCATAACCTCTAAAGCCCTACCAGAAAGTATAATCCAAAATTAAGGTCAGTTTAATTCCATTATTCACATTTTCTTTGGAAATGTTTCCCAAAAAGATGAATCAGTCGCTAGGCAGTCTAAGCTAGTGGTTCTCACAATTCAAGCAAATAAATCTTCTCTAAAAGGTTTTACAATAGCAAGCAATTTTGTTTCATGTGAAAACAGCATCGCATTTTTAAGCAGAATATTTTGGTCACCCCCCAAAGCTTTGACTCCTTAACTGCAATGGGTGAGAGCACAGAGACGACAAGTACATTGTTGACATTTATCCGACAAAATGTAAATAAATGAAATGTATTAGAACTATACAATATCAATTGTACATTTTAACAGAATTATCAAATACCTGTGATATGAGCATAATGTTAGAATCTAGTCACTTTTACAGAGTATGCAGGGGGCTGTAAAATTAGGAAGGAATAACCAGAGAATATGATCATCTCTGCATGTCCAAAATGTTGTGGGAATAAGAGAATTGTAAAGTTGCCTGTATTTTCCACTGTATTGTACCTGACTCAATACTGATAAAGAAATGTACAATTGTGTGCAGTAATATTTACAAATGATGAGAAACTGGTATTTGCAACTGCTCCAGTTCTCATGAAATCAACATGTCGATGTATCAGACATTCTAAACCATTATTTAGGCATTTTTCATTGTAGCAGCCATAGTTACCAAGAGTTCAAAAATACCTGTGTATGCAATTGAGGAAAATTGTTTGCAAAAAAGGCTGCTGAATAAATGACATGACAATGTTATGCTTTGCAAACACTTTATTACACAAATAACATTGTTACTGAAAATAGTATTCTTGCAATAAAACCTCAGTATGTCACAATAAATATCAGACACAGCTCACATCTGATTTGAAAATTTAGGAAATACAGCTTTTAGATACATGATAATAATTTTTTTATCATTTCACTTTAATGCGATACAATTAAAATCAAAGTACAGGTGACAGTAGCAGCAGCTCTTTCCATTATGTGGCACATGTGTAAATTATCTAGGTGCTGCAGAAAGGCAAAACACATAATTAAAAAGGCACAAATGTACAGATAAAAGTTTCTGGACCAAAAACACCTGAAAACATAATATTAAAACAATGCAATCTTGTTGAATAAGGACTGTAAATGGAAGATATTAATGTCAATAAGTGATTATAAAAATAAAACTACCCTTTGCATTCTCCCATTAAAATTATACTCTAAAAAGCCTCGCTCTTCAACCTGTCAGTGCTCCCTGGCCTAAAATCTCTGGACCTGTTAACTCATAAAGGAAGTGTCAGCAGCGCACACTGTCTCGAGAGGGCTTGTCGCACAAATAAATAAGAACAAACGGCAGCCAACACGAACATAGTTACACATACAATTTAAGTACATCCTGACTGCGGGGGTGTCGAGGGCGTTTGGTGGGACGGCTTCGGTGACGGGTGGCGGGAGGTCCTAAGAGGAGGAGGAAGAGGGGCAGACGGGGGGAGGCGGAGCCAAATACTCCTCGTTCTCCGAGTCGGTGTCGTTCTCGTCATCTTTCTCCTGGTCGCTGCCCTCGGTGCTGAGGCGGTCAAAACCTTGCCGGGTGTAGCCTTTGTGGGTGGCAAAGAAGTTGCCCAGGTTCAGACCGCCAGCTGCTTTGCCTGTGAAGGAAAACAAAAAGAAAACATGTCTGATTTTTCCCATTTCAGAGAGCTTTTGAAACTACTTCGGGATTAAAAGACTTGTTAATTGAAAGAAATGTACATAAACAAAAAAATACATTTAACCCACTGGACATTAATCTGTGATTGCTACTGTGCATCTGTTTCTGACATTTCAGAATTATACATACAGTATATACCTATTCCATTTTAAACAATGCAAAGTACACATTCTTCATAGGCTTACTTAAAAGGTCTATGCACATCCTTATTAATAATGCAGCTTTGTTTGGCTGAGATCAAGAGAAATCATGTCAGACCTTTTTCCCACATTTAATCAGATTTTGTAACTAAGACACTGAAGTGAAAAACTGATTCATAATTTCTCAGAAAAAAAAAACTGTCAATGACTTGGTTGCATGAGTCTGCACACCCTTAATAAGGGGGGTTGTATCAGTGTTCAGATGAAATCACAATGTGCAAAAGTTATTTGCCGTCACTTGACACCAACAGAGATTATGCTGATTTGCCCTTAAAAAACAAGATGGAAACCAGTTTGCACAAAAAAAGAACAAACGAGCCGGTATAAATTAAGCAAAAAAACATATGAAATCTCCGAAAACTCAGGAGCTCTATTACAGATAGAGGGGACAATTAGCTCCAATTATCAAGATATTTTTCCGTTCTGACGACCTCTGCTAGAAAGCTAAAGTTAAAGAAGAATTTCCACTTTTAACACAGCAACAATATCAAGCACAGAGTCAACGCAACTAAGCAATGACTTTCAAAAAGGAAGATCAATGTCCTGGAATGACCCAGTTATTCTTGTTTCAACTGCAAATTGTCTCGTTAAAAAAGCATGTTCAACAGTCAATCGTTGCACTCAAAGAGCTTTTAATCCAGTCATAGGCTTTATCTAGATATGTGTAGCTGCCACTGAGAGCTATCGTGGATGTCTCTCATGTTCCATCTATTCTCTCGCACAGGGCACCGCTTCGCTAGGAGGATTCCAATCAGATACCACCACAACGGCTCATCAGCATTCAAGAACCGACGTTTAAACGGGATCAGCGTTATCGCCGCTTCATAATAAGGCAGTTTGTATTTCATTCATCACCGTCACGCCGACGGACCAGTCGTAGTGTTAAATAAGACCGCCCACTTCCCTGTGTCGTGTTAATGGTGTTTCATGGCAAGACAGACATCCGCGCCTCAACGGCAATGTTTAGGACGCCACCTGCCTGTGAGGGCAAAGGATCCACCGCAGTGACTAGATAGCCTCTCCGGAGTCAAGACACCACTCCGACAGCTACATCATCATTGCTCACGACCCGCTGCAGTCAGTGACCCATCTGCTTATCACCGTCTGTGCCCCAAATTGCACCCTGAAATGGTGCCCTGTTTTCAACCACGGCCTGCGAGGCTCCAGTCGAAAGAAGTGCACTACAGAGTGAACAGGGTGACAGAGATTCACCCGGAGTCCATTGACGTTGACGGGGGAGCGGCAGGTCATGAAGCACTATAAATTACATTTATTGGTCGTATCTGCACTGTCTCGTCCTGCCTTCTGGATATTCCCTGATCCGGATCGTGTCGCTCTGCTCTGCATTTTCAAATCTTGGATGACTGCCCGTTTCCACTTAGCCAAACATAGCTTAACCTTGAGTCACACTGTGTGTGGGCAATTTTTCATCTCCCGGGTGTGTGCCATTCCAATGTACGAATGGAAATGGAGTCTCTGAAAGGCCTTGCATATTTTTACTTTAGTTCATTCACACAAAAGGAGACAAGAGGAAGACAAATTTGTGCGGATAAGAATCTTGGTAAAACGATGTGAATAGGGGGGTGGGCCAAGTATAAAGGTCAGAGGTACAGCCGGGCAATTCAGAATATAATCCATCACAATTGACTAAATCGTCACGATAAAGATTAATTAAACTGTTATTTTATAACAGGAACGTGCAAACGCAGGCAATGGTTTATATTTAAAACTACTACCTATACATTCTTTACATTAGTACATTGCTATTAACTGTACGATCGACAGTCACCTATATAAGCAAACCTATTTCCAACTTCACATTTATCTAGCAGGGTCCTGTAGGTTACTGTAATGAAGTATACCAGCAACACGTCTGTGCACCGATTTTAATGGAAATGAATCTGCCGTCGGTTGCGACGCACAGATCAAAATTAAAGTTGTTGAATGGAGAAACTGGCAAGGCATTTTAGGTTACACCACTTGACAACGTACAGTAACTGTGCCGTTTCCTACAGTATATAGAGAACGACCACAGCGACGAATGCAGCCAGTGAGTATTGCCGGTTTCTGTCTGTCCTTCCGTACAACGGGGAGCTCCGGGGCGGGGACATCCAAGAGACCAGACCTTGAACGTCAAAACACAGATGGCGGCCATACAACCTATCCCTCAGGACCATACTAATAGTCTAACAGGAGATGTGAAAGGGGGTGTTATAGGTTGAGGTAACTGACTAATCATAGTTGGTGTCTGACCGAGAGTTTTCATTAAGACAACCAACCAATAAAATTGATTTTCTTTTATACATATACTGGTACTGTGTATACAGCTCCGGAAAAAATTAAGAGACCACTGCACCTTTTTCTTTCCTTTCCAAAAAAGTCGAAAAGGATGGTTTTGAGTGAGGAACAGAAGGGTTAAAATTAAGAGACCACTGCAAATTGAACGCTTCTTCCTCACTCAAAACTTTCCTTTTCAACTTTTTTGGAAAGGAACGAAAAAGGTGCAGTGGTCGCTTAATTTTTTCCAGAGCTGTATATTCCTTTCTGGTTGTGACACAATAAAATTCCAAAATAAAGTCCAAAACAAGCTTCCAAATCAAACAGACATGCAGGCACAAGGACAGCCTCATGTGGTCACAGGTTCAGACTGTTAATAATTCACATTAGGCATCTGTAGGCCTTCTCATCCTCTCCCAGATATGCCAAATGTCCCTGCAAGCCAAAAAGTAAACTGAATGGTGATTTAGAGTGACAGAAAACATTGCTGAATTGAAAACGATTTAATGCTGTAACATTTACCAGAAATGTGGAGACCTTACTTTGAAGTCTTAGTGACGAACACAGATTTTCCAAATCGGCATGACAACAGGCAAACCTCTACCGTAGCGTGTTGTCACGCAACTAGCCCATACCTGCGTAGGATAAACTGTCCAAAAGGCCTTGAATTTTATAACCGACAGGTATTTACAACTAAAATTCACAAGCATAAAGTTGGAGCTGTATAATTTAGTCACTGGTTGACTCTTGTTCATATTACATAGTCAAAGTCACAACAAACAAGCACGCAAGTTTGAAAATCCTATAAGAGATTAAATAATTACACAATCTCAAGCCAGTAGTTCATTCTGTATGGTGGAAGACCTTCAGTTTATATCTCACTACAGGACGAATCAATAAGACTGAATTCTCACATACCTCTAAGTTTTCCCAAGATTCCTCCAGACGAGTTTGGTTGCAGTTTTACCTCGCATCCATCTGAAACAAACATGAAAAAAGAGCTGAATATCAACAAAACCCATAGAATTTTTTTAATTGAAGGTTTTTTTTTCTCCTGTTTTGTATCCGACGAAGCATTTCATGCATTTTGACATTTCCTTTGTTACTTTGTCACGGTTCATTTTTATGCGTGATGAATCAATAAAAATGTTCATCACTGAGGAATGTTTTTATTCTGTACTGTACCATCCCACTCTTTACACTCCAGGTCCGGGCAGAAGCATCCAGAATCTCTCCCTAATATCAAGCCTACCGGCCATAGAAATACAATCAACTGGACAGGCCCCTCCATTCAGACCAACAAGCCCGGGGGTGGGGGGGGGGCGTGCCCAAGCCCTTTCTGTGGATTCTACATCTATGGATGCGGCCCTGCCTCGACCAATCCCATACCTCCGTAAATCCTGCTCTTCCTGTAGCGGATGAAGACCCCTATGGAGACGACCGCCACCAAGGGGATGAGCAGTAGGATGGTTATCACCGCCGGAGACACGCCCTGAGCGCCGGGCTCGGCCTGGGTCTTAACCTTCTCCGTGCCATCCTCCGGCGGGCGCTGGGGCTGGTTCTGGACAGGCTTGACGTCTTTCGGCAGGGCCGCCACAGGGATGAGCGCCTGTGCCACAGCAACCTCGATCTTGTGCACGGGTTTCATGCGCGTCTGGACAATCGTCTCCGTTTCTGAGACAGGAAGGGGGCGGGGTTCGAACGTGAGTGGGCGTGTCCATTCACGGGTGTTCGCAGGGTAGAACGGGAGAGTCACAATATTTCTTTGTTTTTGATCATTTCATTAACTTATAATGCAATGACGAATTGCTAGCAAAGCATAATAAATGCATTCTGTTCCGTGACCTTGACAAGCTAATTGCTCTGTTGTGTAGCATGCGCTAGTATGTGATGTCAGTCACTCCTTCATTTATTAGATTTACTGGTTATATTAAAGACTGAGGGACTGAGAAATTCTGTTAACTTATGGTGAAATTATGGCTTTCTGAGGGGGGAATTTAGATGTCAATCTCTTTGGTCTGCAACGTCAATATAATACACTTTTTGCATATACTCCTAACTCCAAATAAGTACTTCTAATTAAGGAACACATGCATCCTCGACAGGCTTGAGATTTCAGAAAGGCATATAGCATATGAAGGAATTACACTTGCTAGTTTCAAACGTGCAGAATCCACACACTACTCCATTTCCTCAAATGAAATTAAGCACTGCAAACCTTGAGTAGGAAAAACCTCAAGTCTCAGGAGAACATAAGCCCTTAGCTCTGTAATCAACTCGTAATAGGATCTTATATAGACTGGAGCAGGCGTTTAAACAATGTATAGCAAAGGCAAATTGACTTAAAGCTAAGCCAGTGACTGAAGTGAAACACATATCCACTCACAAATGGAAGTGCACTAAGTGCAGCGACCACGTGTAATCAAGCAGTTCATACTGTTTTTGTTTTGTATCTGCATTTCTGCTGTTTAGGTAATAAAAAAAATCCACTCACAATGTAAAACAATTAAATATACTGTACATAAATCTTTGGTAAAGCCAATTCGGACATCCAACAAACATCTAGAAAAAGCCCTTACCTTGAATTTCTTGTACTTCAATTCCATCTTTTTTAACGGAGCGGTGTTCAGCTTCTGGAAAGAATAATGTGAGTCAGTGATGTCAGGGATAAGTGTGACAGAGCAAATCAGTCAACAGGCTGGTGATTAAAAATACGTATGAAATAAAGCATTTGAACCATTTCAATCATGTTTAAAGACAGTGAAGACATATGGTCAGGCAATCTTACATACATTATAAGGAATCTAGCAATTTCATTACAATGATTAAAAGGATTATAAAGGCTCACAGTGTGATATTGAACTGCATTGTCATGGGTGTTATTATATAAGACTATGTCAGAATGTGAACGGTGCCGAGTCCTTTCACCAAAACCCAATTTTTTACTGAAACCCAATTTTTTGCCGAAACAAAAGCGAGCGTTTTACATTGTACTGTAAATGTGCAATGTACATTGCTTTGAATGTGGTTGTAATTGGTTTTCACTTGGGTTCTGTTCATTTGCATTTTTATGTAAACACATTTCTTGTTTCTATGCATGGTGAATTTTGTTGTAGACAGAACTGAACAAGGTGATTTGGCCCAACACATGAATGGCAGACCCGAGATTCTCAGTATGTTCAGTAGTTTTGAACAGTAATGTTCCAAGGAGTCGAGAGACCCATTTTTGTTAAGTACATCAGGGAATTTATAGTCCCATTATATCAGAAACATTACATAAGTTTGCGGCGCAGAAGACTTGAGTGTTAGCATATAATTTTTATCTTTTTCCCCAGAGATCACTCACTGATTTGCCACAAGTTGCAGAATGTTCTTTTAAAACCATAAAAGACATGTCTCTGTGAGGTTATAGCAAACATGACAAGATTAGTGATGTTTTCAGAAAAAATGCTTATATAGTAATGTGGACAAATGTGAACGTGTTTGGGAATGAGGATGAAATGCAAATGACACAAAACAAGGATACCACAATTATTCACGGTTTATCGATTAACACTGTCTTGAGGTTCATGAATATGTATGAATGTGGATCCTGAATTATATTGTATACGTCAACCCTAAATGAACCCTAATGAAGTGTTAGCTAATGTTGTATAACTATTTTCCAATAGCACTCCAATTGCGGCCACTTCTTTTCCCAAAACAAATTGGTTTACTAACTCATACCTTAAGTCCCTTAACAACCCCAACTAATTTCATAGTTGAAAGGTTAATCTAATTACATTTTCTTAACTTAATGAGACCTCCCGAATAATCTGTAAAGAAAGCATCAAATTAAAATACTTTTGTTTAAGTTCACTTACTGTCAGAGGAGAACTTCAGTACAGAGTCGGTGGCTGCATCTCCAACAAAGACATGCCCATCCTTGGTGACAACAATGTCGTGAGGCATTCCAAATCTCTGAAAACAAAGGGCAGAAATACTGTAGTCAATGTCGTGAGGCATTCCAAACCTCTGAAAACAAAGG
>JACXGI010002371.1:57498-74819 GCA_016801175.1 Esox masquinongy | reverse complement strand
AGCTGGGAGGAGACCTCGGGGTAGGCCCAGGACTAGGTGGAGAGATTATATTTCGACACTGGCCTGGGAACGCCTCGGGATCCCCCAGTCAGAGCTGGCAAATGTCGCTCGGGAAAGGGAAGTTTGGGGTCCCCTGCTGGAGCTGCTGCCCCCGCGACCCGATACCGGATAAGCGGATGAAGATGATGATGATGATGCAAATTGAACGCTTCTGTTCCTCACACAAAACTTTCCTTTTCAACTTTTTTGCAAAGGAATAAAAAGGTGCAGTGGTCTCTTAATTTTTTCCAGAGCTGTACATGGGCACCAATAACTAAAGGTTTGTGGAAGTACCTTATGCTTGGATTTCCGCAGTCTATCTGTTTGGATAGGTCTGTCAACCTACCACACTTGGATTTTACCGTTTTATCCCACAACGCTTTTTAGATTTTCTATATAGTTCAGGTCCAGGCTCTGACTGGGCCATTCCAAGATGTCAATCTTAATTTTCGCAAGCAAGTCTTTGGTTGATTTGTCTGTTTGCTTTGGTTGGTTGCTGTGTCTGGATCAAGAACATCTGCTAAATGACTCAAATTTGTGAAATGTGTTAAAAAGTGAAGTTTATACCAGAGGACAGCCAGAAAGCTGAAGTTTACGCCATCAAGTTTACAATGTCTTAATATTTGTAGCTATCTATTGTCCCCTTCATCCTGCCCAGAGCCCTATCCCCATGGAAGAGAAGCACCCCCATAGTATGATGCTGCCAACATAATTCTTCAGTAGGCACTTTTTACTTTGGGTCATGGATGATAATTTGGAATTAAGGCCAAAAAAGTTATACATTGGTTTCATCAGACCACAACACATTTCCCCACATGACTTGAGATTTAATTTTTTGTTTTGGAAAACGTATAGGTTTGGATATTTGTTTCGGGAAGAAGTCTCCCATCTTGCCACCCTACCCCACAACTCTGACTTGTAGATATGCTCATTGGTTGTAAAATGCAGGGGGTTCCTAGTTCCTGTATGGATTTCTTGCAGCTTCTTTAATGTTGTTTTTGGCCTCTTGGTAGCCTTTCTGAGCTTATTCTATGCCCTGTCATCAACTGGTTGTCATCTTGTCTACACTCCTTAACGATAGTATTGCTTTCTAAATTATTTTATATCCTTTCAAAATTAAGATCCGGTATATCATTTGTTAGCTCCATGAGGACCATTGCTCTTCTGTGTGCAACAAAGAAAACCCAACAGGAACATCTGATTCTATTTAGGACTAGTTACAACCCCAATTATAAAGGATGTGCACATTTATACAACCAAGTAATTGATAGTTGACATAATTTGTCTAGATTTCAGTTCCATTTTCCAGAAAGGGTGTCTAGACCTTATATCCGCGGTAAGTACTAGTCTTTCATCCAAGCCTAACTAGCACTCATGGGATGCTTTTTTTCCCCCATACATCATTTTTATGGAAATTGTAAACTGTTTGGATTCATCCATTGTGTCAAGCACATATGTTCATGAGATTATGAGGTGAGGGGAAAATTACAGAAACCATTTATTTGACAGTAGGAAATATAAAATACTAACATAGAAAGTATAGTATATTGACATTTTAATACTATCCTAACACTTGCTCAGAGACTCAAAATGGTCGGGGTCAGAATGATACAGGTACAACTGTTTATACCTTTCAATACCTCACCTTGCAAGCCTAAGAGCACTGAGCCTATTCATTTTTTATGAGCTACATAACACATTGGGAGGATCATTCCTCCATACAGAAACCTTCACGATGGCCTCCAATCCGGCACAGAGGTTTGAGTAGTGACAGTATCTGATGAGCAGCTGGGAAGCCTCATGGGAAATGAAACTGTCAAACAGGGGCCAGGGAGCAGGAAGGCATCTTCCAGGTCCCGTTATGTTCTAGCGACTACCCAGGCACCTGCAAATCCTAGGTTGTCAGATAAATAAGGGTGCCATGACAAGTTGAGCCGGGTTGAAAGAGCAGTCTGGGACCATGGGCTCTTCACATTAACCTGACAGGCTGTTCAGGAACATCATAATATTCACAGGCGGTTCATGTTTACTGCAGGAATTTCCGGCAGCTTCTTTACATTTGCCCCTTGGCAGCCTGTTTATGCCCTGCCAGTGTCTCCACTTTCTGCAAGACAGTCTACCTTAACACAATGCCTTCAAATGTTATATCCCTCTCCTGCCTCTCAACATCCACTGCACACTGATTTGCAGCTTGTTTTATGCATAGAAAACATGCACTCTAGTGTACACTCACAACCGTACTTGCGTTCAGGCCACAGACTGCTGTACAGCACATCTTAAACACTAGTCGCCTTCCAGATTTTGATCTGGTTTCATATCGTACAACAGTAAAACGTATACATGCCGACACAGCTTTGTAGTTCAAGTGACTACATTGCTTAGTTGTCTACATGCACTTCACAACACATTTCAATTCTCTTTTGGGCACCAGCTCATCATTCATGCGTCTAGGCTACTTTAAGGACTAAGCAACAACCATTCGCACTTGATATGCTTAAACCTTTTCACGACATTAGCCTGTAGTTGATTGCTTTCACCTTATCAAGTTTCCCATCTCACAACACTGCTAGATGTTAGTCAATCAGGTACTGCCATCTGCTGGTCACAGACCCTTGAGGCTGATACTGATAGTAGTGATTAAATAGAGCACAGTGTGGCATCCTTATAGTATACTCTGCCCGTCTACATGACATTGGTTATAGTGCTACCAAACGCTGAAGCAGAAAGACCTGTGAACTGCTAATTCAACTATTACCTTTAGAACATTTGGAAGCACTAACAATCTTTGTCCTAATGAACTAGTTTAATATGAATGTGGCCATATACCAACTCTCAATCATCCCTAGTGAATGTGACCAGCAAGGGTAGTGTTGCCAGAAAGGTGTGCTGCTCTAATAATCTACGACCACATTAGATCTGGACACCCCATTAACAGAATATAGTAGTACATGCACATAAAGTTGAACATTTTATTTAGGGAACAGTTTTAGAAATGTACATCACATTGAACAAACATACAAAACGGTGCATACTGGCACCGCTGAAAGCTTACGAGTCGTGAATAAAACTTATGGAAGAGCGCCTGTGGAGAAGGACCAGTAAAACATGCTGTTATTTTACAGGATATGGCCACAAGTCAAAACACATCCCTATAAAACCAAGGCAGTACAAGCACCATGACATTAGTTCCATCAATTGTTTGTTACTTAATCCATAGTAGACAGAACACTTAACTATACCTGAAAGGACATTATGCTTCATGGAATATCCTGCAACAAGGTAGAAAGACTCAAATTCATTGCCAGTAACCTCCAGTCATTGTACCTGGATACTGATAAAAGGACTAGGTCTGTTGAATACCTGGCACCATACCGTTTTAACATCTTCGATCACGACCACGCCCTTCTCAGATACTTCTATGTCACTTTCTGTGTCATTGTGAGAATTATACTCCTCACTATCAGTCTCCACTGCACTCGGCTGTTAAAGAACAGAACTGGGCCATTACAGCATACAAGCTTCAAATCAATGTCATGCGAAACAGGAGCGTGAAGAGATGGTTGGCTATGCACTAAACCAAACCACCCAAGGCCAGAAGATCCAGCATTAGGTCTGCCTCGGAACTCCATAGAAAGGGTACACACCTCAAAGTCAGGATCAACAGAAGGCGCATCATCATTCGCTAGCTCCTGAGTGAGTGCCTCAACCCAGGTCTGCTCATCCTCATCATCCTCATCCTCATCTAGGTCATCCTGCTTCCTCTTGTTGCCCTTCCCACACGGTTTAGTAGGAGACACACGCACCTCTGGAATAAACCACATATTGTAATCATTGCTTCTTGCCCTCTAACATCAATGTTGTACAGAAACTTCAGCCCTCTACATACCTGGGGATACTGAGCAGCCAATGCTGGTGCAGACAGGGTAGCCCAGGGCCCTCTGCATACGGCGGGGCAGGATGGCCAACAATATGCGGGAGACTCGACTGAGGCGCTTGCGGCCTGCCAGGCACTGACGGGCTGGACTAGTGCAGTCACCCTCTTCTAGGGTAGCAGAGGACTTCTCTTCTGAAGGGGAGAAACCCAGCAGCAACCAAAACCCACGGAATGCACGCATCTGTAGAGGGAAGGTCACAATAAGTGTAGGTCATATCTGACGTTTTATTGAAAAACATTTGAGAAACCTATCCATCATTTACACACCCAAGACAACTGCAGAGGGCAGGGCCTCATGGAAGGCCAATAGAACACCGAAACTATCGAAGCTCAGTTCAAAATGAACAAACCAGTGACATTAAATTTCAGGGCGAATGCATACCGTTTGTCTGACTGGCCAAAACTGTGATATGCGACAGAGTACAGTGGTAAGCACACTGTCTCTCTTCACCACAACTTTATCCTGTGAAGGTAAAAACAAAAGTCAATCCATATAATTTCCCAGTTTAACTAAATCATCAAGCTAATATAAACAAATGCGCAGCCATATAGCTACGTAGCTAATGCATCTTTCAAGTAATAAACGCTAGCTAGTAAGCAAACACCACGCTGAGTACTAAACTTGAGTTTTCCACATTTCCTGATCTAGGCATTAGTCTGAGTGCTCACATCATTTGCCACTTCAGCTACCTCAAAACCGCCGGCGGTGTCCTTTTCGATTGTGTAGCTGCACTCCACGGTCATACTGATGAGTGTTAATGGAACTTACACAAGAAAAACAAACGTTCCGTGCTCCTGTGGTGGATGAAGGGGGTTCAAATAAACCTGGGAGTAACCATAGTTTAGCCAATCACAGCAGACAAACAATTAGCAGACCAATTATCCAATCACTATTTCGTCAAATAGGGAATTAGAAGTATGGGTCAAAATCATATATGCTTGCAAATGCAAGGATGCAGACTGTACGCAATAATTTGGCTATGGGACACTGAACAGGGCACAATATTTGCAATAATGGAAAATGACAATTCTAATCTTCACAAGGGAAACGTTTTAACTTTTTAATGTTGTAGACAAGTTATTTATTTTGTTATGGAGCATATATATATATATTTGATTTATAACAGATTTGGTTAGTTTCCGCCACTAGACACATACGTCACATTTACGTACACTGGGTACTCCAGAGTGGAAGATGAGGAGGAGTGGGGGTATAAAGCGACCCTGCTTTCCCCTGTTGACCAATCTAGCCTTCCCTAAAACGCGTAATAAGTACATTGCTGAAAAGGAGACACGCACAACGGCCAAAATGAAGAGAAACACGACAGTAACGCGCACCATCAGCATTGGAAATATTGGCAGTAGTGCAAAATCCTTAAATACGGCAGAAATGTGTGATTTCTCAACGTCGCGCAGCAACGGTCGTGCGGGGATGCGTGCGATTTTGTGGGCAACCTCCAGCGCGCGCTCGCTCGGGAGTTCCTTCGGATCAGATTGCCACACAAGTAAGGAAAAAATCTCCAACAATATACTAACGCCTGACAGCATTCCACAGTTTATTATTCCCAGTCTTCACCACTCCCAAGGGGATGATAAAGAGGAGGCCGAAAGACACTTTGGGGGCCCTGAAGTGGACAACTTCTGTTTATCTCTTTCACCCACCTCTTCACGCTCTTCATCACTGTCATCCTGTTTTGGGTCTACACCTGAACTTAAAGTCCACAGGACCATCTCAGACCCCTTCGCCCACAACCGTACTCCCCTCCACAGGGAAAGCTCCCACCCCTGTCCATTCCTGGAAGCTGAGCACTGGCCAGACCCAACTACCAGAGCTGCTCTGTCTCTGCCTCACCTTGCAAAAGTTACCACCCCATATGGCTTTGTCACCCTGACTCAGAGTCCTCAGATGGCCAATGAGGAGGCTCTTCTCTTCCAAGTTGGGCACCGCCGCCCCCACAAGGATGAGGATAGCATTAACATTAAGCCCAACGCCTCCAGACGATCATCTACCGTCCATTGTCTCTCCAGGCAATTTAGCATCTCACAGACTGAGGCAGCACCAAAGAAGGAAATACAGGAAATCATCTCCTCAACCTCTGATTCATCACCCACCTCCGCTCTAAAACCTTCCAAAGTGGTCAAACCTAAACGCTGGCTATGGGGAGTTCTACGCAAACATTTCACCAATCAGGAGGCCAAGTGACTGTTCAGTTATTCATTAAGTCATACTGTGTAATGTATATTCTATACAGTACAGGAAAGCAACAAAAAGACGTTATAGCTTTGTCCTGATTTTGCATTATAAATTTTAGCATGTCTTTCTAAGGGTCCATTTGCCATATAAACATTTTCAGTGTCTGCCCAGTTTCAGTTAATGTCAGTGTGATGCCTTCTAAGGGCGGTTTGTCTAATCCAACAATAAAACATTGCATCCAAATAAAGGCTGATCCTAAATTCTTGATTTTGTTGAAATGACATAAACACATTTAATCAACATTGTCCACTCAATATCCTACAAACATTTTAAAAAGTTAATATACTAGCAATGGCTACATGTATCAATCCATGTAGGTTTGTTTCCAGATTTCCAAGACAGAGTTGTTGGATTTACACAAGGAACCATTTACACAAGGAACCATCCATACTATTCTCCCTCAATATGACTCAAACTGAGATTTTATAAGGCAAGCATGCTGTCCTATGGACTATATCATTCTGGTTGTGGGGGTGGATTCACATTGCACAGTCTTTATATGACTAATGGATTTCTAATTCACATCCACTGTAGTCAGCCCCAGCATCCGCCACAATAAATCCCCAGACTCCACGGATCTCCATCACTCCCCAGTCTATATTTTAAGGAGCACTCAATTTTACTCAAATTCTAAACCTTAATCTACCCTACGGAGATGCAAATCCACTGCCTATATATTATCTTTGTGAACACTGCATATTTTCAGTGGTGTATCACAGTCTTTAGATGACCATTTAATGTTACATATCATTAAAGTATGTTTTTGAGCTACACAATATGTCCCAGGTGAGACGTTTTCTGGGTCACTTGTTTTAACTGTCTGTAAAACTGAAATGCATGTTGCTCAATGTGTACTGACGAGATTTCTGTTGTGAGGTAGGGAGACTTTGTTGTCTGTGGCTCTTAGCATATAAAGAGGTTGTTCAGGGAAAGGACACTTGGCCTAATGATGTCTACACAGCAGCGTTCTACTGACATTCATTATCCTTCCTCTGTTAGATCTACATCATTAAGTGGGAGAGTGCCTCACAGTGGAATGGAAACGAAAGATGAAACCCACTCATTCTAAAAACAGATCACAAACCCCCCCTTATCTGAAGAGTGCTTGACCTAATATAGTTCAATTAGATAATGGAACATGATTATCATTTTCAGAGAAATACATAGGACCATACAAGCTTTATTGTTCATTCTTGCTAACCAATAGGCCACGTGGGCAATTATTATTACCATGGTAAAACAAGCAGAATGTCTGTCGCTATTTATTATAGTGGAATGAATATGAATCCCTATCTGCAGTTTAACAACAACAAATCCAACCTAATATCTCCCAAGGCTTGAATGTCCATGTAGGGTGACTGTTGGCGAAAACCAGAGAGCTTGAAGTATGTTCTCTATGATAAACCAGACTCTGCAAGCATTAATAGGCCCTACCATTTTGTATTATTAGAGCTAGAATCTTCAACCAGCGAAAACACAATAATGCCTAAGCATATAAATGGAAATTAATTGCGTAACACTCTATGACCCTCTGCCTTCAGCATTTCCTGACTCACTCACTCTGCTCATCAATAAGGACTAGTCAGCCTGCAGCTTCCTTAAGCTGAACAACCATTTATGGCTCTATCACAGACCAATGCTGGGGCTCACTAACACTTCATTATGATAACAAGTTCTTCAAAACAAAGACATAAACATACACTACCGTTCAAAACTCTGAGGTCACTTAGAAATGTCCTTGTTGTTGAAAGAAAAGCATGTTTTTTGCCCTTTCAAAGACTCTGGGATGCTGGCCTTTTTTCCAGTCTTCCTCCGTCCAGTGTCTGTTTTCTTTTTCCTATCTTAATCTTTTCTTTTTATTAGCTAGTTTGAGATATGGCTTTTTCTTTGCAGCTCTGCCTAGAAGGCCAGCATCCCAGAATCGCATCTTCACTGTTGATGTTGAGACTGACTGGTTGCGACTGCAGGTAGTATTAAATGAAGCTGCCAGTTGAGGACCTGTGAGGCACCTGTTTCTCAAACTAGACACTAATGTATTTGTTCCTTTTGCTCAGTTGTGCACCAGGGGCTCCCATTCCTCTTTCTATTCTGGTTAGAGCCAGTTTGCACTGTTCTGTGACGGGAGTAGTACACAACATTGTATAAGATCTTCCGTTTCTTTACAATCTCTCGCATGGATTAGCTTTCATTTCTCAGAACACAAATAGACTCATATGTTTCAGAAGAAAGTTCTTTGTTTCTGGTCATTTTGAGCCTATAATCGAACCCACAATTCCTGATGCTTCAGATACTGAACTAGTCTGAAGAAGGCAAGTTTTATTGGTTCTTTAATTAGCACAACAGTTTTCATCTTTGCTAACAATTGCAAGAGGGTTTTCTAATGATCATATAGCCTTTTAAAGTGATTAACTTGGATTAGCAAGCACAATGTGCCACTGGAACACAGGACTGATGGTTGCTGATAATGGGCCACTGTACGCCTATGTAGATATCCGTTTCCAGCTATAATAGTTATTTACAACATTAACAATGTCTACACTGTATTTTTGATGTTATTTTAATGGACAAAAAATGTGTTTTCAAAAACAATGTAATTTCTAAGTGAATGGTACTGTACTTCTCATGGTTATACTTTATACAATTTATTTTAGCTTTCTCTATTTTTTATGTGTTGTTTTTGTTATATGTTGCTAAAGGTATTACCCCGGGCTAATAAGCTCTATTCCACAACCAGGGTTGTTTGAGTCAACATGGCATTTGGATTAACTAAACTGAGAGATTACTTTTGTATGAAGAGGCATTACAAGAAGATAACATGGAGTAATAACAATTCAACCCAATGTATTGCAGGATAAATAGACCTAAGAGTTTACATAGCTGAATGTTGCATCTTTATGAGTTAGATATGTTCCTAATCAGTTCAATTACAACGCAATTGGCCTATATCTGTACATTACACACTATAGAGTGTCATATATCCATTTCTTCCAATTTGTCAAATATAAATTCATTATTAAGAGTTCAACTTGAAATATAAATTAGTTTACTGGTATAGATTTCATGAATAACATATGTATTAATGTATTAACAAATGCTGCACACTGAAGAAGAACATTATTGAATTCTGATCCATGACATCCAAAAAAGTACCATACAGGAAGACACCAAGAGTGTGATGGATCTGACTAAAAAGTGTGAGAAAAAAAGAATGAGAAAAAACAGTGTTTGTAGTTAGGGTTACTTTTTCGTCTTCTTCCTCATTTTGTAGCTGAGGTTACTGCATGAGTACTGAAATGCCCTCACACAGGCTCTACTTTTCCGGTACCAACCTCAGACTGCAAAGATCAGAACAGCAGATAATGACATTCTCACAAGATATATAGAGAGAATGAGAGGACAAAATCTTAAAAGAGAGGTTTTTTACAGGAACCTATGCAATCCAAAAAGACACATGGAGTACCATTATAGCTTGACAGACTGATATTCTGACAGAGGTTGACGGTGAACAGGCAGTAGATTTCTGCAGTGATGGATCGACCTCATGGACCAGACAGAGAGAGTGAACCTCCAGCATTACCTATCAAACAACGCAGGTAAGATATAAAAACGGCAACACTAATTCAAAACTCAATGAACCTGCATATCTGAATGTTTTATTTATTTGTACCAAAGGAAACACAAGACTAAACAGCAGAAAAAAAAGTGTGTCGTTGAGGTTGGAAAACCAAAAGTTCTTATTTAAGAAATCACACCGAGTGTTTGTACGAGAACGTATGGAAAATGTATACACTCCCAACTGAAAGTCACTCTGGATAAGGGCATATGCAAAATTACTTAAATGAAAGTCTATGTGTGAATATGTGGTTGCGTGTAACTTGTGAGCATGCGTGTAATGTGGGTATGTGCATACAATGCGTGAGTTCACATAATGTGTAATTTGTGCATATGATAGCGGTTTTACTACACCCCTTTACTGGGCACCAGAAGTTCATAAAAAGCTTGGGAAACCTTACAATTTGGTCCCCAGAGGATTTCGAACCCCTTCCCCACAACATAAAAGCATATTACTGGTAAAGGGGTTAGGTATGATATTGGGATTAGGTATTAGGGTTCATTTAAATTAACCCATAAAGTTTAAGTTAGTGAGATTAAGGTCAGGGTTAGGGAATAGGGAAAATAGGAAATAATTTTTCTGGTCTACACAAGGATAGAAAAACAAACATGTGAGTGTGTATGTTTGTGTTTTCTCAGGAGTCACTACTCGGGAGGTTCCAGTGTTAGTTCCAATGTGGATCTAGAGTTGGATAGGAATGTCTCTAGCCCGTTGGGATACCATGCCCATGAGGGCCATAACTCCACAGATGTGTTCCTTACTGCCACTGACTGCCATGCTCCCCAGTGTCCCATACACCAGCGCTATGGTGAGTACAGCACCCAATTAACATGTTCTATCTCAGGCTCTTATTGTTCTTACCCTTTCTTATCCTGTTTCCTATTTCTCATGTAAATGAGAGGAAGTTACACCTAAAATCAGACCTATGTTCACAGATGCAATTTATCACAAGCCATAACCGCAGAAGTAATTACACGTGATTTTGCTTGTAGTTTTTCAAGGACTATTCACAAGCTAAACAAAATAAAGTATTTGAAAGTACTCCTTTCAAATGTACAAACTTAAGAACAGTATCAGTTTTGCTCTTCTGTAATTTCTCTTCCTTATATTAAATATACAGAGTCATTGTGTGGAACGCAGCAATGACTGGAAAGTTTCTGTTCTGACAATTAAATGTTCCTTATTTTCCTATGTTTCAGATCCTTCTTATTGTCATCAAGAGCGTTTTTTCTCAGATAGTGTCACTCCACCACCAGTGCCCAAAAAAAGAATGACTCGTACCATGTCTCTACCTGGGGTCCACCTTTGTCCCCTCTCAACATCACCCGTGCAGCCATTATCTCAGCTGAACTTTGATACACCTGACGAACAGCTTTCCTACTTCTTTAGCAGTTTCTTCAACCAGGGGGACCTTTCTCGAGGTATTCAGCATCGACACCTCCTGTTTCTTAGGAGTATGGCGCAGCACCTGGAGGCCAGGGTTCTCCTGAAGAGAGTGTCCGGAGAAGGGGCTGGTCCATTCCAGCCAGAAGACTTCCAGCTGTTTGAAAACAACCCAACCATTCAGATAGCAGGTTCACTCTACTACAGCCTGCATACTCCAAAATTTCCAGACAGAATACTTGCTGCTAAGGTAACGTTATACTCATACACAGTGGCCAGTTCATAAGGTATTTATGTAAGACCATTTATTACCTTGAAGGGGTGGTGTACATAATAAACTAACCACTGAGTATATAATGAGTAAATTCTTGCAATTTGTATTTGCTTTTGTTTTTCTCAAGCACTGACTTTGCAGAGAGCTACTTCATTTGATAAGGTGTACATACTATAACAGGGTTGTGTGGTTTTCCCAACCAAGCTATGTTAAGATGAATAGTGTAAACCTTTGTTGCACTGGATAAGATCCTCTGCTAAACTACTAAATGTAAAATGTATATGGCCTACTCACTGTAAAAACTAGTTTGTGCATTACGATCAAGGATTATTCATACTTGAGTCATGTGATCAGTACATACTTCAAGCAAATGCAAGCAAAGCTGCACCAAATTAGTAAAGACATGCTGAGACCAAAAGTAAGATAAGAGATAATCAACATAAGGCACATTTATATGCTCTACCTAAAGCCACAGTCATGAACTGTTAAGCAACCTCTGGCTCCTGTGACAAACACTTCCTCAGAACTGTATGCAGGTGTTGAGTAACAGACTGCAAAGACAACAGGAAACATACATGGATTAGAAATAAGAAATAATAAGAGAGCTAAGTGCTACTAGGTTTGTTTAAGTAAGCTCTTGTTTCATCTGTACATTTCTTCATTGGTTTCATTCTCAGGTAAATAGTGACGTTCCGCCCATGTCTCGTCCTCACTTAGTGCCACCCCATGTCAACATCCAGCAGGTCATCGTGTCTTTCCCAGCATGCCCGGCACTGCACAAGGACCCTGAATCCGAAACAACAATACCATCAGATGCCTCACAGTCTGATAAGATAGTAACAGAATCCTCTCATGGCTTAAGCATTGAGGCAGACAGGAGTCTAACTGAGACCGAGGACCTAAGTAGGCCATCTGTGGTTTCCCTATTGCACAAGGGACACACAGTGACTGTAGAGAGAGACTTACCACAGGCTACTTTAGAAGACTTTGTACAAGAGGGAAGGTTGCTGCAGACCTCTGAACCACTGGTGTACGAGAGGCAACTGAGTATCCTGCTGCTTCAGTTGGCTTTGGGGTTACAACACCTGTGCAGCAATGCAGCCACCTGCGTTCATCTCAGGGCCCACAACATTTTACTTGTGTGGCCAGTAAGGGAGAGAAGGGGAGAAACAAAGGCAGACAAAGCGGAAGAAAGTGGAAGGAGTGAAGAAAATGAGTTTTGGGAGAATGAAAGTGAAGAGAGAAAGAAAGAGATCCAGGAGCTTTGGAGAAAGTGGGGAACCCCTCGTGTGGTACTGACCTATCACCCCTGTCACAGTGACCCCTGTCCCTCTGAGCCTACTCCATCCATACAGAGGCAGCTCAGTGCCCTGCTTGAGTACTGCCTGCACCTGAGTGACAGTGCTTCTGGTCAAAATACACATAGCTCAGATAACGCCAGCCAGAGGTCTCCATACCAACCAGGGCTTCGTAAGCTAGCTTCTTGGCTTCAGGGTGAGGGCAGTGGGCTGAAGATAGCAGAAATAGTGGGGGTCCTACAGGCTGTGCTCTGGGGTCCACGTGAGGAGCTCTTCCGGGTAAACCCCAACAGGCTTTCCGTGCTGCAGAACTGGCTGTCAGTCAAGCAGGCCCTTCTGTTGCTGAAACTGGCTGAGAGAGGGTTGATCCAGGACCTGCTGGGTTTTGACTGGGAGCACTACCTTTGCCTGCAATACATCTCCTTTACAGACTCTGAGACTGTGATGAGGACCACGGCACGACTAGGACTCCACAACACAGAGGACTAGAAGTTGTGATCATTTACAAGTTCAATCATGTCTGCTTCCTATCTGTGATCCGTTCATGTCCACTACTCAAATTAACGATCCTAAAATCCAATTAAAACTTCAATTACTTTGTTTTGCTTTAATGTCATTACAGTCTAGAACACAGGTGTCAAACCGGTTCCACAGAGGGCCGAGCGTCTGCAGGTATTCACTTTCACTTTGTACTTGATTAATTAGGTCACTAATTGGTTAGTTTCTACCCTCGCCTGATTGTTTAGGTCTGAACTGGGAACCAATTTATTGGAAAAACAAAAACCTGCAGAAATCAGCCCTCTATGGAACCGATTTGCCACCCCTGATGTAAAACATCTGGAATGCATAAGGTTGCTTTTGATGAAATGTTTTTCACTGCATACTTTCACTTTCAGGATAGTGAGCAAATTATATATAAACTTCATGAAGGCACTATGTCCAGAGTATCATTAACCTTTATTGGATTCAAAGAGCTTATATTTAATATAAAGCGCACATTGTGAAACTCAACACTGCCACACCTACCAATTCTATCATGTTCCTACAACCCCAGTGTACTTTCCCATTCTGCATATCTTAAAAACTCTACTTCTTGTACAAATTTATTTAACCGCCCTATCCCCAATCTCTACAACATAACTGTAAGGCAAAATCTACATGTAAGGTGAGCACTTTTATTCACACACACTTGTTACAACATGCAGATTTCAGTCAAATTAATCAAAATTAGAAATCAAAAGTTCATGCACACAAAAATAAACAAAACCCATAAAAACATGAAATCTACCTGACATAGCCAATAAAACAGACGCTGCTGGAATTTTTAACCATAAATATAACATCCTAGATGATCAGTCGGTGGACAGAGGACGGGGAGATCGGCAATATACATGGAAATCAATGAATACAGCGTTGAAGAAAAAACAAAGCTTCCCAGACTTTATAGGGGTACATTCCTGGTTTAACATTACACACTAGTGCAAATGGCACTGTAATACAGCACATTAAAAGGTGATAAACTATTTCACAGGAAACCTCAAACATACTGAGATTTGATCATATTTACTTAGTGATAGGGTGGGATATGCAAGGATACATTAAAAACAAACAAGTGTGTGTGTGTGCGTGCATTATTCATCATCAGAGGAGTCTCGTTCGATGCTGTAAGCCATGAAGAAAGCGTCAGGGCGACTAGGGACAAGGGGGTGGCCTGGTCTCACAATCTCAAAGCCAAGAAAGCTGAAGGTACGTAGCAGAGATGCTGGAAAGCAAGAAAGGGTAGTGAGATTTTTTTTCATTAGAAGACGGGTTCACCCATCATGCATGCACACGCACAGAAATTTACCTCTGTCGTCTCGGTTCTTGTGGAAGCAGATAAAGACATGGTCAACCTGCAGCTTCTCTTCTGCAAACTCCAGCAGGAGGGCGAAACTAGAGAGAGGAAGTATGTCAGAATTTTACTAAAGTAGTGCACGCAGGCAACAGAAACCACATCCACTTACTATTAAACTGCCACGTCAAAGTGGTTAAAGACAACTAACAGGCAGTACCAAGTCAGAAGCCATTGGATCACTGACCTGTCTTTGCTGCCCTCAGGCAGAGCTCCAGGGGGGATCTCAATATAGATGTTCCCCCCTTTCAATGCCCCCCTCCAGACACAGTGCTTGCCCTCTGAGCGACGAGGCTCAAAGAGAAGGAAACGCACTCTGCCGTTGGCAGGGGCCGGCTCCTCGAGAACTAGCAACTGAGCATCCTGCAGGAGAAACAAGGAGAAATTAGCATGTATGATGAGAGGTCTGTCACGGGTAACCTCAGCGAACAATATATGCAGGAGGGAAATGAGGGTGAAACTCACAGAGTAGAATAGCTTAGCTGAAAGATTGCGATCCCGCTGGTCATTCCCTCGCCCACCTGGGATCTTCAGGGGTGGGTGAGGGGCATCAGGAACACCACAGAGGCCCCGGACACGGGTTACTGCAACAGTGGGAACACCGCCTTGGACCGGAGGTGCTGGAGGACACACAAGACCACATTATAATGAAAGGAACCCCCTGACTATGAGATAGCATAACAATAGACCTCTATATGACGATGCACTTCCATGCTGGCTTCCACTGTCAGTACACTAGATGTATTGCCTATAGGTGACAGTACAGATGATTTAAATGGCATCTGTGCAGACATCCATACATTAAACAGCCCGAACCAACAGGCAGTGAGTAACTAACTATAGAACTCTATTCAGAAAAAAAGATTCTGAAAAGTGCCCTGCTGAACATATTCAACTGTTGTTTTCCAGGATATGCATTGAAACAATCAAGGACCACATGCACAGCATTCTCCGTAAGACAAGCCCAACTGGAGACAGTGGTCTCTTTTGGTGTTACAAACTGCAATAGCAATACAATAAGTAACTCACAATAAGTAACTCACAATCCTAATATAGTAAAACATTGTCCAAGTTAGGTTACATACGCAAACAACGAAGGGTTGAAGTTCAAATGCTCATGTCTGAACGGAAAAGTAAGCATGAGTAAAATTAGGTAACAGGCAGTAGACTAGCCTACATTTTAATTGTAGTCCAAAGACCATTACAGCATGTCTGGATAAGCAGTGACTCATTGCCTGCCTTCACTCAACATAGTTGTTTTGTTAGATACTGCTACCTTCTAATTCACTGTCAACATCACTTTTCTTTTACCCATTGCTTTTATCCCATATAATTCCTTTTGAGTACTGTGTAACTTTGTGTGGTCTTGCACTGTGATGTATTTGGCCACGTCGTCATCGCAATTGAGAATTAGTTCTCAATCGGTATACCTGGTAAAATAAAGGTGAAGCAAATGAAAAACAATCTTTGTGGACTGTGGGAGGAGCCCAGTGTTTCATAATAGCACTGCCGACGATGTCAACGGAAAAACACTGAGAACTCTAGTGACTACCAGCTAAAAGAAAACATGGGTAGTAAAACCAGTGTTTGTTCTTTGGCCCAAATCAAGTCTGTACTAGAGACAAAAATGCCAAGCGCTTACATTACTGAGGCATGTGCCAGATTACCTACTGCACTCCACTGCCATGTTGCTTAAACCACAACATGTGTTCCAGGTCAGACTCAGAAATCCATTTGTGCGGTTGTTGCACTAGCAGGATTGAGATTAAGACGGGTCTATTCTGGGAGTTCCCAATGGGAAGGAACATGCATTCATTTGTGGTGCTGTTAGTACTCACAGACACGCTTACGCAAAATCTGATATATTGTTTATGTGGAATACCTGTAACCCATCGGGCTTCGAGTGACATACCTCAAACATTGTCAGGCTTGTATGGCATGTTGTTTAGAATTACTCATATGAATGTTTGGTGTCAAATGGCCAGTTGGCGACCCATACCTTATGGGACTGATGTGAGAATAATGCTCACAGTGAGTCCTCCCGTGTAGGCTCTAGGAAATGATGTTTCTTTGCGTCAGAACATTATTGCAGATAATCTACAGCTAGCATTCTTCTATATAATACCTTGCCGTTTGCATTCCACCAGCACGTTTTTCCCAGATATTTAACGACGCTGCTCTTCTGAGCCATTTACAATTTTCTTTTCAATCCTCATACACTCAGCTACACAGTACACTCATGAAGAGGCTTAACTAGTGACAGCTGGCCTAGTTACATGGGCGATGAGTCTCCACCACTTGCATAACAGCCTTTAACAGTTGAATGAATCAGAAGTGGAAAAATACAGACTCATAGAAAAATAGACTATGTATGTTTTTATATATATTTTAGGAGTTAGTTGGACTTGGCTAGCTACCCGAACTCCTTGCTCCAGCCACCACAAACACCCATAGATGTTTGTTTCATCTTCACAAAGAGTCTCATTTGAGTACCTACAAGGTGTTTGCCACACACACACACACACACACACACACACACACACACACACACACACACACACACACACACACACACACACACACACACACACACACACACACACACACACACACACACACACACACACACACACAC
>JACXGI010002371.1:29203-57398 GCA_016801175.1 Esox masquinongy | reverse complement strand
GTGGTAAGCCTTAGCAAACAAACCCTACAGGGCGTTGGCAGTGATTAAATTGGAATTTGGAAGGTCCGGGACTGAAGGAGTTGACCTTTAAGAAATGCAGAGAGGAGTATTTGTTCATCTTACTCAGTCCCGAACAACCATTCAAAACCTCCCATGAACAAAATTGGGGTTGCAAAACACCAATTAAGACCAAATGTCCCAGGCAAACAAAGAAAATTATAGGCTAGTATAATGAAACGTTCCAGTGGCGTTGACTTGCCCACTAAAGAAGATCTTGAACCAATTTGAGGCATGCATAGCCCATGAGCTCCAGCTAACCGAACTTTTGTTCACCCATTATAGTTAATATACTTTAGAAACCAATAGAGCTGTCATATTACATTTGTGGGAAAACAAAACCAGGCAATGTTCTTACCTGATGTTCAACCACCTCAAGAGGAGCTCCTGTTGTATACACGACCGTGCACATTTCTCAACTGAAGTAATTTCAGCATCCAAACAACACTTTGTAAACAATTTCAGCAAAGGAAACAAAACTAAGACTAAAGACAGTTGGCGACTATAGGCTATAATTAGGCCAACTACACTTGTAGCCTGAAATGATGCATCAACTGCTACACATGCGATGCAGCCACAATACCTCCCACCTTGGCAGCTCCCTTGGTGAAGTTACCTCTCAAGAATCTTTCATAATGTCTGTTGGTTTAATTTAAAGATTGTTGAAGATGAAATTGGAATAACAAAAAGGGGCTGCGGCACAGCACTGCCTTGCTGTTGTTTGGAGCCTAGGTGCTTTTTAATACAGCAAAAAGTTGAGAGAGAAAATAGGTCTTATAACAATTTACACTGACTTGTAGCAACAGATAAGAGAAAGTTGTGGGCTGAAATTAGAGTATATCTGCATCTTAACAAGACATTGTTTTCTCACAATCGAGATGTATTTTCATAGGCTGCATTTGGTGGCCTATATAATACATTAGTCGCACAAGGCAGTGTAATGGCAGGCTACCTGCCATTTTCCTCCTCCAATGTAAATCATCCTTGATAATTTGGTAAGGTAAAAGGTTACCCGTTTCTGATGGTTTGGTGTTGATTTTTAAGCTAGTGGGGGATAAATTTTATTTTGGGAGCCAAGTGCATCATCTATTTTAGATGAATGGAGCCACGAAAGACACACTGAAAAGGCTTTGTAACGTCCGTAACTTTTTTCAGGCATGGAGGCATATTTACAGCTACAGAAAAGTCGTACAACTACTGGTAGAATGCATGTGCCCCTTCTGCTGCTACTCAGTACATTGTTGTGACTATGTGATAATAAGCATACCTCCATAGTCATACTAAACATAATTCAAATGTTTTTAAATGATGCATTTCAAATAAGTGGCACAAAAACCTAGGCTACACAAATGCTATTTATTTTTTTCCAATTTCACTGTTTTTTTATTGACTAACCAATCACACAAATACTAAAAAAAAGTTGATACTACAACTTAATTAAACAGCCCAAGTATTCTTTAATAACTTTCAGAAAATAGAACATAGTGCAAAAGGGGCCCATAAGTGATTAGTTTAATTCTACTAAACAGCATCTTAGACCACTGCACCACCTGGGAGCAAATGGGTTAATGGTTTTGTCTCTTGTCAAAGGTGATTTTATCGTTGATTACTTTTGCAAGACACCCATCCGTTTTCATCACCACAAACATCAATTGATGACTGAGGAGGTGCACATCACTGTAGCAGAAATGTTCAGTTTGGAAAGTCAGGCAGATTAAGTACCAACCTATACTCAAAATATTTATATGGTGGGGACTATGTTTAAAAAGAGCTATCTGCTGGTAAACAGACAGTTGCTCAACACCAGACTCACACAAAGCAGAAGAGAATGTTAAACCCATTGGGCACAAACTTGATTAAAAAGCCAATAGTTACAGAAAAAACAGTATTTTGACTCTGTGTGACTAATCAAGATTATTTGTAGCTGACCGAACTCAACAATGTACTAACATTATCAGAGTTACGCTGAGAGGTTTGTGGACTGTATCCAGGACTAAGCCTACAGTCATTAAATATCAATACTGCTTAACAAAAAAACCTGTTAATCAAATGAGGCTCCTCCACCCCAAACTTAGAAACGGCACAATTTTTTGTAACTGGTACTGCACATATTATACTCCAGTAGTCCTGACATTTTACATTTTAGTCATTTAGCTGACACCCTTATCCAGAGTGACTTACAGTAGTGATTGCATACACTTCCAATCTAGTCCCCCGTGGTAACCAAACCCACAACCGCACTGGAGATGCACGTGCAAAGAGCTACTAACTGAGCCACAGAGGACCCTGACAGAAGGATAAAGGCATCTAATAGCCAAAATATATATTCGTTTTATTAAAATCACAATTTAGGTCGTCCACTCTTTTAATGTAGTCAGCTGTGTCTACCTTCCAACGTTTTTGGCTTTTCCTACCGGATGACTTGCTTGGAGTAATTTTCATGCGTCCGACACATAATTGTTTTGGGAAGATGTACTACTTCAAAATGGCGTTGTGCTCACAAATGCCAGCTTGAAAATATATATGTAAGGATGCACCGCTCCTTTGTACCAAATGTCATTGAGTATTCAGCCCTGAATCATCATCATCTTGATAACCGCCGGTGAGAAGCTACAGTAAAAGTATGGTGATTTCACTCCATCTAAGTAGTTTCTATTTGGGAAACTTTTCGTTAAAAACAGCAAATTCAGCTAGCTAGGGTCCCTTCCTTTACATAAAACGGGTAAGAACATGTGAATTTGTCAAATAATATGCCCTGTTTGACGAAACGCTAAGTAATTAAAACAATTTGTTTTGATTATAATGAATTGCTACATAATTTACCAGGTGTTGGTAGCTAGTAGCTAACTCACTGGCTAACCTGCGTGTTGTTTTAAATGCACTAACGACAGCCAACCTAGCAACTACTAGCTAGGTAACACCTTCCTTCCAGAACATTCGACGAAATTAAATGTGTATCAAGCAACCACATTGAATGTGTAATGAACCATCATCAATCGATGTATATATTCCACGATTAGTGGTGCTGTGTAGTTAACTATGTTCTTACTTAATCAAGCAGACATTTCACAACTAAAAACAGTGCATGGACAAAGCTACCTAGTAGTTAGCGCAGATATCGCTGGTTAAGGCTAGCTAGCTATATACTGACTGTCCTGTAGCCAACAACAGCAGAACGCTGATTCACAAGTTGTGACAAACAGCAGCACACATGAACTGATATAAATCGACATCGATAACAGCTAAGTCTTGTTGACTAGTTTGAGAGAAACTGGTCCTGTGCGTTTGTCAGTTCAGCACGTTGTTTGTTCCACAGGCTTATGGTTTAAGTCGTATGTAAAGCCATATACCATGGGCTAGCAAACGTTCATTAGCTATCTGCGTACAACAGGCCTCTCTGTGGCGTCTGAGTTACTATTGGCATAGCTAGCTAGCCAATAGTAGCTAGCTCTGTTTTGGTGTGCGCTAACGTAGCCAGCCAGCAAGATTAGCTAATTACTACTATTCTCTATTATCGAAACTTACCTTTCACTTTTGGGGTTATTAATGGGTAGTTGAATAACTGGCATTGTAGATGTGGTTTTCTCTTTTTCTCTTACAAAACAGTGGCTATTTAATATCGTCTGAAGGTTGGATTTAACCATCCGGCCAACGTCCAAGCCTGCAGATTCCTTTTGCTTCTCCTTACCAAATAATTTTCGTAGGCTCAGGATACCAGAGTAGACATGAGTCGTCACTAGCTTGAAACTCATAAACCCCGCCCATTTCTGAAATGTACGCGTAGCTGACGATGTCTGTTTCAAACAGCAGTCATATTGTGTCAATACCAACACAAACAAACATTACGGATCAGGCAGGGGCCATTTCGTCAGATTTATCTGTTGGAAAAAAATGTAGGTAGGCCCCTTCCCATTTCCTGACTCGAAATATGCAATTCATATTCCCCTTTTTAATAGTAAAATGAAACTTTTATTAACATGCTCCTTCTGTCACTTTAGAATAGACGAACGTTTAAATGTTGTGGAAGAAGCTTCACCCAGCTGAACGGAACCTCTTGTATAGGGGAGACCAGGGATGAGAGTAACACTGTTTGAGCATCAGTAACTCAGTGGTTGTTCGTGCTAGATCTCTCAAAGTTTGATACACCCTGTATTTGTCTACAACAAACGAAAGTCACTTGGACGTCAACTACACAATCACAGATAGTGAGCTAATGTCAAATAGAAAGAGTTCCGTTGTTGTAACACTAGCTGGAGATATATGTAACAATGACAGGTAATTTGCTGAAATAAGATTCACAGTATCGAATTTATGCAAGAACTTTATTGAAGAATTAATAATAAACAAACAGTATACAATTTAAACTGAATAAAAAAAACACTTATTTGTTCTAAAACTTTAAATTTAGCACAAAACCAATTACTGTGACTGTGTGTTTGTGTGTGTGGACTGTATTCCTGAATGTGCATGTGTCACAGAAGGGTTTGATCACTGTCACAGTTGTGGCAAATGTAGATGGCTGCCCCTGGGGCGCAGGCTTTGTGGGCCCAGAACTGACAACTGTCACAACTATCCCCACCCCAAGCAGCCACTACATAGCTAACTATTTTAGCATGTGGGTTTTAAGTTAGCATGAATGCAAAGCATCAAATTAAACTAGAGAAACTGCTACTTTTGGTTGTGTAAGTCAAACCACTGTATCTACAATACAATGAATGCTAGGCAAAAGATTATCTTGATTAAAAAAAATGTATTTTCTTACCTGAAAATCAGTTTTTTGGTCGTAAAATCCACAGTGTTGCTCACAGACACATGCCACTTCTGTGAGCTCAAAAAGAAAATGGGAGTGTATGATACTGATGACAAAACCGCAGCTCTTCTGATTGGTCAAACTGACAGTGTTACAACTAACCCAATGTTATAACACTCCCCGGTCTCCCCCGTCTATTTCACCTTGCCTCCTTCACAGAAGTATCTCCCACCTTCCTTGACATTTCCAGAAATTTGGGAAAAGGCAAAATATCGAATTTCCTCTGCTTTTCGGGAACATTCTTATTCAACACAACTTGTGTCGATGCAGCTCGTCCGCAAGAGACCTTTGGTCTTAGCACCTCTCTTACAATAATAAAAGTAAAATAAAAAAAATAACACGCTGGAACTTTGTAAATTGATTTATGCTTTCCCTCTACACAAGTGTTTTGCTCCCTTGGCTCAGACTTGTTTCTTACTCAGGCCAACAGTTTTAACATCTTGTTGGCTCATTCAGTGAATCAGTAAGCCAATCTCTTTTCCTACACTTTTTAAGCTATACTGTATTTTTCATGTCATTGTGTGTGTAATTGTACAAAAACGTAGCAAAAGCAATTAGCACAAGTGTACGACTCTGACAGGTGAAGTGAATAACACTGATAATCTCGTTATCATGGCACCTGTCAGTGGGTGGGATATATTAGGCAGCAAGTGAACATTCTGTCCTCAAAGTTTTAGAAGCAGGAAAAATGGGCAAGCGTTATGATCTGAGCAACTTCGACAAAGGCCAAATTGTGATGGCTAGACGACTGGGTCAGAGCATCTCCAAAACTGCAGCCCTTGTGGGGTGTTTCCAGTCTGCAGTGGTCAGT
The DNA here is from genome assembly GCA_016801175.1 of Esox masquinongy. Lineage (NCBI taxonomy): Eukaryota > Metazoa > Chordata > Actinopteri > Esociformes > Esocidae > Esox > Esox masquinongy. The sequence goes on along the minus strand of JACXGI010002371.1, from coordinate 51,720 downwards.
ACCTATCGAAAATGGTCCAAGGAAGGAAAAGCGGTGAACCAGCAACAGGGTCATGGGCGGCCAAGGCTCATTGATGCACGTGGGGAGCGAAGGCTGGCCCGTGTGGTCCTATCCAACAGACAAGTTACTGTGGCTCAAATTGCTAAAAAAGTGAATGCTGGTACTGATAGAAAGGTGTCAGAACACACAGTGCATCGCAGTTTTTGCGTATGGGGCTGCGTAGCCACAGACCAGTCAGGGTGCCCATGCTGACCCCTGTCCACTCCGAAAGCACCTACAATGGGCACGTGAGCATCAGGACTGGACCACGGAGCAATGGAAGAAGGTGGCCTGGTCTGATGAATCATGTTTCCTTTTACATCACGTGGATGGCTGGGTGCGTGTGCGTCACTTGGAGAACACATGGCACCAGGATGCACTATGGGAAGGAGGCATGCCGGCGGAGGCAGTGTGATGCTTTGGGCAATGTTCTGCTGGGAAAACTTGGGTCCTGCCATTCATGTGGATGTTACTTTGACATGTACCACCTACCTGAGAATTGTTGTAGACCATGTGCACCCTTTCATGGCAACGGTATTCCCTGATGGCATTGGCCTCTTTCAGCAGGATAATGCGCCCTGCCACAAGGCAAAAATGGTTCAGAAATGATTTGAGGAACACACCAACGAGTTCAAGGTGTTGACATGGCTTCCAAATTCCCCAGATCTCAATCCAATCGAGCATCTGTGGGATGTGCTGGACAAGCAGGTCCGATCCATGGAGGCCCCACCTCGTAACTTACTGGACTTAAAGGATCTGCTGCTAATGTCTTGGTGTCAGATACCACAGCACACCTTCAGAGGTCTAGTGGAGCCCATGCCTTGACGGGTCAGGGCTGTATTGGCGGCAAAAGCGGGACCTACACAATATTAGGCAGGTGGTTATAATGTTATGGCTGATTGGTGTAAATTTAATCATTAAAGTCACAAGTGTGTCCCAAAGTTGATGGGTTTATGGTTTTCCTCGCCACTCTCGAGGTTCCCCTTTGAGTTTAGCAACACGTGACAATGGAGGGTACTCGGAGCATGTGGGTAGAGATGGTATGGTTTGGGATTCACAGATTTTTACCAGGCTGTCTAGCTTAATGGGTAAGATGCTTTTTGCAGCTGGTAAGATGGTGTAATATAGGCTATTTCAAAAAGGTTGGTTTACTTGTGAAACTGAATTCAAACCGACTAGGGGCATAGTAAATTAATTCTTGCTTCATCAAAACTCCTTTAATGAAGTTTTGTAGGCTTTGCTCATCTTTTTCATTATAAAATGCCTGGCTCAGGGTAGACTGGATTTAATTAGTGTTTGTTTACATGATTGACCTTAAACACATTCAAAATACTGCCCATTTTGACAACACACCTTGTGATATTTTGATTAGCTAAAATCAAGTATGACAAATACTTACCTCAGTAAAGTCACTCCCATACATTGGCACATTCCAGGCTTACATGCCCTTTTCGCAATAGCCTAGGGAAGACGTTAGAAAAGCCAATAGCTTAGTTGGATAGTTAGATGCATGCTAATTTATAACTGTAATTTTGGTAAGAAATTACAGTTATAAGTATTTATTTGCAAGTTGGAAGAATATTGAAACTAGTTGTCATGAAGGAACACAATTTGGTTTAATTTAGAATTTATACATTTGTAGATATTTCAGTCATAGTTTACATTGTCGGGAATAGGCTGGCTTGCTGATCCTTGTGACGTCACACTCCTCGTTAAATATTTACAGCGTAAAATCTGTAATGTTTGGAACAAAGAATTCAAGTGCAACTTTGCATTTGGACTTTTGATGTGCATGCTTCTGCAAATCCATATGTACATGTGGTTATGTTAAATGCTGCCTACCGTTTAAGCTGCATATAGCCTATAGCAGCCATCAACAGGATCAACAGAACTCTGGTAACATTTTTTTTTTAAGCTCTCAGCTGTTCCTGCCTGTCAGACCATGGAATCAGACCCAGTGCAGGCTAGAAAACACTCCTCGATATATAGTCACACAATATTCAAACTATAAGTTATTTTCTTCCATAGGAAAAAAGTAAACCCAGGTAAGAATCCATTTTATCATGTATTACTTTTTAAAGGTTAGCATTGGGAATATATTGTATCTTAGTGTTCCTCTGTTGATTCTATTTTAAGCAATGTTACATTTGTGTATTGCCACATGAGTATGCAATTTAACCCAAGGTATGTGTGCTCCTTCATCATTGCCTATGTAATTTTATAACAAATAGTTTACACTCTGAAAATTGAAGATTTAGTCACGAACTTCACTGAGATGTTACCTTTTTCATGCAGTCTATCTTCCTTTAACAAAACCCCAATATTACCTGAATTTACAGGACACAACTGATCCAGAACATTCATCTGAGAGCATTAGCAGTAATATACAATCCTTACTCATTACATTTTGATCTCTACATTCAATAATAGAATATTATTGATATTATTAATACTATGCTGACATAATTGCCTAATACTCTGTCTTTTTCTAGTGACATATGAACGCATTTTGTCCATCCAAAGTTTGAATGAGGTTGAGAATCCATGGAAAGGCATTACTCTAAACCGTTGTATAGTGTTGGCCATTACCATTGTGCTTGTGAGCTCAGTGGTAAATGAAGTTAATGGTGAGTGTTAAAACATTATATCAATCATTTGTCAATTTCTCACACCCATACTAGCTCATGTATTGTCTCTTGGTTTAGATGCTTTGAGTGGATTTCTAGAGGAGAAGGATCTTTCTCAAATGTTACTTGGAGGCTCTGGTCAACAGTCAGACGGCACTCAGGTACAGCTGCTCAAAGCTTATTTTCTATATAGGTTCAAAATAAGTAATGCTGTAAATAACAAATAACTAAGTGTTCAGCTCTGGCAGCTCATGGGTGTTTTGGTTCTCTACAGCCTTCAGCCTCTATTTGGGACAGCTTGCTTGGTTGGGGATCAGATGATGGAAGAAAAGGAAAACCAAAGAGAAGAGGTGGAATTTTGAGGATCAGAAATCGAGAAGTCTCTCACACAGGGCTATTAAAGGAATAATAGATAACATTCTGGAGAATGGTACAGGAGGGGAAATAGGTGGAAGGAGGTGGAAATCACAACAAAATAGGCAGACATTTTCTGAAGGAATAATCAAATATTTCAGTATGCGCTATGTTTATTATATCAAAATATAAGGATATATTGTTACATTTTATACTATTGTAGAAATAAACAATTTACAGTACAAAGTATATTATACTTAACAATGAACTTAAATGCATGACACACAATCTTATCTGATCATGCAAAATAGTTTTTGATATTTAGAGAAATCAGTATAAAATAATATTGTTTGCTGGTTCGTATTTCTTTTGATGTGGTACCACTGTATAATGATCAGATTTTATTTAGAATGTCCAATTTGTGCACTGTGTTAGTGAAAAAAGTGAATTAAATCAGCAAATTCTGAGCAGCATAAGTGAAAACATTGAACTTGATTATGATGTACTGTATTTACAATTAACTAAATAAATGCACTCAGTGAGCTAAAACATGCAATTCTACCTTCTACGAGTAATGGGGCCCCCCATGCAATTGGCCCCGGCCCAAGTCAACAGTGCTGGTAATTGGCCCCTGTGGAAGGAGTCAGCGGCACTCACACTTCGTTGCCACCATGTTTGGCTTCAGGATGATCTCTGTTGCAGCCTGCTTTAACTCTACCACCCAGAGGCCATCATAGTCCACAGGTACACAGCAGAGTGAGTGCTGCGGGGCCAGGTCCTGTCCATTAAGCAGGATGGCATGGTTGTTACCGTTGGTCAGAGGGAAGCTGCAGACTCCATGGCAGTCGAAGATGTTGGTCTCTCTGGGAGACAACACAAATTTCTCCAGGGATATGGTTAAGCTGTGCAGACGACACAGGTGCCCCTGGCCCTGCTGGCCTGCTCTGGTGGCCCGCTGCCCCCTCTCAACCTCCCAGGCTCCCACCACAGTCTGCAGAGCCTTCAGTAGTAGCAGGGCACGGTACTGCATCTCACTGGGGCTCCCAACACCTATTTAAGTGAAAGAAAAGAGGTTTAAATAACTTAGCAAAGATATCAAGAATGCATGGACATTTGAAATAATTGTTGTTGAGGACTGCTCACCTGTAGATGGTTCTTCACCCTCTTTGGGAAGGAAACTGAGTTCCTGAAGCCTCCTTAGCCTGTCCATCCCTGCACTGCCAACCTCCTCTGCCCTCATCTGAACCACAACCTCCTCAAGTCTCTGCCTGAGCACCTCCAGCAGGGCGGGCTGCAGGGCGAGCTCCCCACGGTAGCTCTGGAACTCAGAGCTCAGTGTGGGGAAGGAGAACAGGGTGGGAGCTGTGGAGTTGAGCAGCTCGGCCAAGACGGTCTCACTGGACGACACCCCGAGGGACAGGGGGGGTAGAGAATGCAGAGAGAACAACGGGACTGGAGCAGTCAGTGGTTGTGACGACTTCGACGGTGGCAGGACATCCCCGAGGAACCTCTGCAGCTCACACAGAAAAGTGTAGGTCCCAGAGGGAGCAGGGGACGAACCCTGCCATTCTGTCGCTCTGATGGAGACAATTACACTCATTTAAGAATCTACATGGCTTCGATTGTGAAAAGAACAGTAACAGATTCCGCGCTGGGAAAGGCAAGGCCAACTGACCTTTCGCCAGATCCTCGATCCTTTGAGAAAAGCATCAGGGGTATGACACTGACATCACTTGTGGTTCCTTCACCAAGGATACCTTGTAGTTCAGATAGCTTATGCTCTGGAAAGGGTGGATAAGCTTGATACATGTAATAGGAAAGCATATTAACCTGAACCAGATGAGCTGTACAAGACAAAATGTTCCTACCGGTATTTGACGTTTCGTTGTCAGCGACGATTTGCCATTTCAGGTGACTTTTGCCCTCTGATGGCGTTCCTGTAAGGACGAGGAACTGTGTTCCCTCTGAAATACAAACAGCCTAAAAGATGTGGGGAAAGGTAGGAGTAAGGTACCAACGGCACTAAAAAGTGTAAGAAGTTCATAAAGGTTGTACATGAGCAAATAATGAGCTATCACCTGTTTGTAAGGCTGCAGATCGTGACTGGTGAAGGTGATGGTGCCTAAAGTTCTGGTTCTGGGGTTTCTAAAGGCAAGGAACAGTATGGGCTTGGTTTTTGTGAGAGGCAGCTGATGGAGGTGGAGGGTCAACACAAGCCCCAATCCTTCTTCACCCTCAATGACCTCTGATGGACAAGACATAGTAAATGTAAATACATTCAAAATGATGTGTGACGTATACTAAAAGCTGATATCTGGGCACTGTGAAAAGTACCTTTGGTTGGCTGCCAAATGTGTAGCTCATGTCTCAGTTTGTTGGCTTCTTTAACTAGCGTGGACAAAGCCGTTACTAAAGCACCATCATCAGAGTTAGAGCAAACTCCAAACCGAGTCAAATCCTCCTTTCTCAGCTCACTTTCCTTGTCCCAACCTTCACGTAGTGCTGAAAGCATATCGTCAACAACCTCTCTGTGACCCAGTGTCCTTCCAAAACATGTGGTGTCTCCAGGTTGGTGATGAAAAGTGTGGGGAACGATGGGGATTTTTTCCTCCACTGTTGATTGGTTCTCTCCCAAACCTTTTTCAACCTCCATTGGACTTTTGACTCCTTGGATAAAATGACATTGTCACAAAAGGCTGTATTCCCCTAAAATGTGAAGTCTCATATTCATCTGATGATTGAAGGTAGATTCAGAACTGAAATTGCATCATTAGTTATTGCAATGAACAAAAACAGCACGAAGGAAACATAGTTTAGTAAAATACACATAGATGGGATTGGATTGATGAACCAACCTATAGTGACATTGTTCATAGCATTTGGTCTGTTCCAGTGATTCAAGTGTTAAATGGAATCTGCACTTGCAACTATATTACATATATATTTTTTATTTGAAATTCAGACTTTAAATGTATAAAAGGGTTTTGTGTTTTTGACCTAATATTTTAGGCTTACAGCAACCTCAGGATTTTAGAATGATTAAACACAAACATGTCCCTATGGACTAAATTTTAAAAATGTTGTTGCATATGCAAAGAAACAAAATGCATTAATGTTTGGTCATAGCCATGGCCAGGTCACACATCTGTTGAAAAAACTACAGTAAAATGAATAAATAACATCACTGACCTGCCAATGGTCCAGTTTCCTGGTGGTCTGGCCTGGGGTCCTCCTGACTCTGGCCTTGTAGGGTGGCACTTATTGTGCCCTGGTGTGTTGTAGTGCCTATCGCACTGGGCAGCAACAACAACAGGCAGAATATGCACAACAGCCTCATGGTAGCTTTGTCAACTCACGTCTGCATCTAACACTTGTTTTGCGTCAGGTCAACAAGGGTTTTTACATAGTACACCGCCCCTCTTTTAGTCTGCCAAATGCGCAGCTCATTACTATGTGATGCGTCCTTGAAGAAGTGGGGGATACTTGTTCCCTAACATCTCCGCCATTTTGAAAGATCTGTAGAAACAGTGTATGCTGTGAATGAAACAGTGGGCTGAGATAAGGCAGGTAAAGGAAGCACTAATTGGGTGTTGTGTGTAGCAGCAGAAAGACAACTGCTCATCCTGTGGGTGAGGAAAGACTGGGGACTCTGTCACTCCATAGCAAATAAATAAGATAGAAAAACAGCTAGGAATCACATTTCTATTAAGGGTTTTCATCACCATATCAACACTATTGGTCTGCCTCCTGTCATCTGGGTCATTCTTGAACTGCAGCGGTAAACGCTGTCCCTTGACTTTGGAAAAACACTTTCAAATGGAAAAAAAAAGGCATGACAAAAAATACATTTTGTATGCATTCTAGAAACTATAGATAGTACACTGGCATTGTCATATGTTTTGGGGATGTAAATAATTTTGTGATTGCTAGACAGTTGAAAGTATTTAACATATTGTTTAGATCATTAGAAATTAAAAGACTATATATATATATATATATATATATATATATAAATATATGTAGTCACCTCCAATTTGATTAGTAGATAGACAAAAAAGTGAAAAATAAACAGAAAAAATGCTAATGCATCTTTGTCTCCATACTTAATTACCAAGGAAAACAAAAGTCTATAACTGCAGCTGAAGGATCTGGAAATATTCTGTATCGTGGAATGTTCTAAGATCCCTTCCAGCATGTTCTCCGATCTCAGAAAATTATGGGAAAAGTTCAGTATCTTAATCCTGACAAGAGGAGGGCTCACAATGTACTGAAAACAATTGTGCCAATACTTTACCTTTGAGAAATAAATATTTTGGTTAATTCACTAGAATCATATACAGTATAAATAGCACAATGTGATTTAGAGGAAAGCCTGCTTCATTTATTTGGTGTACGAGGTAATTAAAAATGCAATATTCAGGTGTGAAAAAGTTATTACCCCCTAGATAATTCTATCCAAACTAAGTGGTTATTAGGGTCGGAGCTTGGTAAACAATTAGGCCTGACTTTCTGCACTTAAAGATGAAAGACTTTCTACCATCAGATTAATGATGAAAGTTGTCAGCACAGGTCACAGTCATGCCACAAAGAAATTTCTGAACACCTCTGGAAAACTTTTGCAGATGCATCAGTTTGAAAAGGGTTTCAAAGCCATTTCTAAAGCTCTGGCATGAAGTCCAAACTGAGTTTGGGACAGTCAAGTCAAAAACAAATTCTGATATTCTCAAATCCAAATGCTTGTCTTTGATTGCCCATAATGATTTGCATGTCAATGGGGAGGTAAATGGAAAACATCTATAAAAGAGCTTGGTTTTCAGATAACTGTCCCTGCGTCATACACATCTCTCTCTCTCGTCACGTACTGTACACACATACACCTCTCAATTTGCTCGCAAAAGTTAAGGCATCAAACAGAATTTAAACCCATCAGGAAACAATTTTGTGAATGGCCTAGTCAAAGTCCAAACATAAACCTTATTGAGATATTGTGTCAGGACTTCTGCTCAAAAACGATAATTGCCACTCAGTTAAAGCAGTTCTGCATGGAGGAGTGGGCCAAAATTCCTCCAAAGCACTCCATGAGGCTCAGTAACTAAAATAAGTGTTTGGTTGCAGTCATTGTGGCTTATGGTGTAGTAATCAGATTTGATTTTAAGGGGTTAACTATTTTTTCCCACATAAGCGCATTGGGTGTGACGTAGGTTTCTTTAATAAATATATATGTTATGTTTTTGTCCACTCAGGTTCCCTTTTATCTATTATTCAGTTTTGGTTAAAGTTATTTTATCAACATTCAGTTCTTTAATAAATGATCAGTTTTCCAAAAACTCAAATAGAAAACTGCATTAATCCTGAGTGTGTGGAGATCCTTCTCCTGTTTCAACGTCTGTCAGATCTTTAACCAGAAACTGACATAAGATAAATGGAACCTGGGTGAACTAAAATGTTTTTGCATTTTATTAATCACAATTGTTTTACACATAATTCCATGTATCATTTGGTTTGTCTACAGTAAACATGTTGGCTACTTGTATATAAGCGCTTTTTGGTAAGTTTGTTGTCAAAAGGATAAGCATGGGGGGGGGGGAATTAGCCAAAAGATAAACAAAAAGTCAGCCACCGTAAACTAGGGGGTAGATATTCAAAGTTATGGGGCTTTTTTTGCCTCCATTCCCCAAGGGCCTTTTGTTAACAGCATCCCAAACCTAACCTACTATCAGCCAAACACCTGGTTTTCCCTCACCAAGAAACAATCGCTAGCTATGAAATTACTTGAAAGCTTGAAAACTATTGGTTTTGAAGAGGGCATTAGAAATATCAATTAAGTTAAAGCTATGACTCCCACTTTATGAGATGCTGCTGTTGAAACCTCATGGGTTGAACTCACTGCCAGGTATTCACAGAAGAATCCCACAGCTGGATCTGTTTCGCAAACATTCAAGGTCATTCAGCTTTGAGGCTGTCCTAGTTGGTGGTCAACCACGCAGAGAGATAAAGCCAAGGTTAATTTACTAATTCCTGCTAGGATGCAACATCAATCATCCATTAAAAATTACAAGAATGTTGTTATAAGCCTGTTTTTAAGAGTGGATTGAAAACAGGCATATTATTTAAAAGAATTGAACTTTGTATATTGGAAACTTACAACATTCTCCTCATATTTATAGATCTTACAAGACGGTCAGATCATAATGTTGATTTTAAAACCAGGAAAGTATTTCAATTTTTGAATTCTGTATTAGACACAGGCTTGTCTTTTTTTCATTAAAAAAATAAATAAACATTCTGAAATGTGTTTTCTCCACTACAGAGAGAAATATTTCAAAACATTACTGTCCATTTTTGGTCACAAAACATGAGTCTAGCTTTGTACATAATGTACTAAAACTAATACTTGTTCAAAAATGAACTTACCCCACGATCAACATTGTTGAACTAATTCAACTAATAACTCAAATATCATGCACCATAAAGCCACAAAAAAAATAAACTTGAATAAAAATCATAAATAGAACCTCTTAAACATGCATATCACCAATAAGCAGAGATGCAAATTAAATTTTATAAGAAACCATTTTATTAATAATTATCATAAAAAGCACCAGGGGGGAAAAATATGAAACATCTTTAAGATAAAAAGCACCAACACCAAACAGCCACAGTAAAGTAGGTTTGCCGTTATTGCACCTCAAACCTGCCCTTGCTTTACTGATTCACAAACAAGTATTAAATTCAGTCCTTCAACTACACAGCAGTTTCCCTTTGTAGGGATCACAACATTGAACAAAGGACATTTATTTCCTTCTCAGACAGGGAGAGAGCATTGGGAAGGTAGGAGTGAGAGACTGAGGCATTTGTGAGTAGGAAGATAAGTAGCTGCTTTTCCATGACATCTTCAGACTAGTCGAACAGAAAACTGCAATCTTGTGGCTGAATGTGTGTGACAGTGAGACTTTGAGGATAAAAACATGCGTACCCAAGGTCGTTTGTCAACTCAAAGCACCAATATGCATTTTCAAGTTACATACTTGACAAATGAGGTCCCTGGTCCTGAGTTAAGGGGCCAAAAAATAAGTCACTGTTTACAGATGAGTGTGACACAGTAGTTCAAGTATTATCATTTTAAGAGATCTTCATGAGAAGTTCCTGAGAGATACATTTGGCAGGATTCAGATTATACTCTTAACTGCAAAGATATGTATGGAGAAATAGCATTTAATAGGGCAGTAAACGTCATTACAGTATTACATATAATTCATCCATGTCAAAGGTCAGGTGTACTTCAGTGGACAGATCTAAAATGGGGTGTGTTGTAATGACCTGTTCAAACAATATTCTTTACCCAATGTCAGCCTGACTGCCACACACATTGCCACTTCAACCAACTAGGAAGTACATTGTTAGGTGGGAGATTAAATAGTCAACAAGCAAGCTTGTGTTGAAGTTTATTAAACCTTTCCCCTCTTCTAGCACAACAGGAGAGGAAGTGTATTAATCAATAGCTGCATTTTCCCTGTTTTAAAGTTCATGAGAGCACCGTACAGTCTAACAGTATTAAAAGGATCTGAATCATGTTGTAATAAAAGCATCATTGATACCAACTGCAATCATATCAAACGCCAAGAAAACAAGAAAAAAAAAAGGTAAAACATCAACAACAGCAATTACAAAAGACAGTGCTGGTAATAAGGGGACTAGCTTCTCTGGTCACAACCAGAATGAGCAAATCACGATCCTAACTTCACTTGAAAAGAAGGGTCAATATACACACTCCTGGTTTTACAAAACACACTTATCTACCAGGCAGAATTGTGACTATAAAGCTTTGATGATTCTTATTTCTCCTAAAGGACACAGATGAAAAAACATTTCTTGAAATGGATATCCTGCTTCACATCCACGATGGGTAAGGACTGCAATATTACAATTAGATCAAAAGGAAGCCTGGTGGTTGGAAACTCATGTAATGCAGACTAGTTATTGTACAACCAGTTATATTGGAACAATGACTTTCATTACAACATATGTAATATCCTTGCCCTATGAAAAGTCTTAAAGAAATCCCAGATAGGCAGTAGAAGTGAAAGACGAGATTTGGTTTTGCACCCAGAACATTTTCTGAAATCGATTTGTATTTTTTTTTTTTATAACTTAAAACAGCACCATTTTGTTTTATATTTTAAAATCTCTTTTTACAACGACTGAAAGGCATGATGATGTTTCAGAGAGTAGTTTTGATTTTAAAAGCATGAACTACACCTGACACAATCCAAATCGTGTCTACTGTCTGTCTGAATCTGTCATGCACATAACAGAAGAAGCATGAATCAAGCCAGTATCTCCATAAGTAGAGTATGTCAGAGAAGACTGTGCCATGTGACTGACATGACCCTCAATGACACTGAACAGTCAGGGTGTTTCTCTCCCTAATTAGTTGGACCCTGGGTTAAGAACTCCATTGTTTCGCAGTCTCCCTCTTGGGTCCAGGAACAACCTGTCTGACAGGCTGTAGACGTGGGTCACACACTGGTGTCCCCCAACAAATAATATAATACCCCTGAAGACAATCTAGGAGTTTCTTATGTATCTATTCACCCTTAACACAAACTAATGTGCACAAAACACAGTGTATCACATGCATTTACAAATGGTCCTGAACAACTTGCAAGTTTCTCAAAGCAAAAGGCTGTTCCACAGTATGCCAAAATAGTGTGAAAACACATCTGAGTGTCACCTGTTTTCTTAACTCTGAGACAGATATTGGTTGCAAATTGAGCAGTGTCTACAGTTGTACACTAGGCTTAAAACAATTCAATCTGATAGTTACATTTAAATACAAGAATGCCAAACAATGACATTTAAAACGTTTCTGTGTACAAGAAGCACCTAATACACAGTTATAGATGTTCTAAATATTGTATAAATAAAATCAGGCACAGTCCAATTTTTTTTTTTCTTTACAGATTGTAGCACCATTGTTTTTAGACTGTGAGTCAAGTACAGACACTTAAACCTATTGCATTCTAAACTAACGGTTCAGGAGATAAAAAAAATACAACTTTACAAAGGGAGGAATTTGACAGCATAAATAGAATCTAAATTATACACAATTATACAGTCCGAGAATGTCTCCCATTCACAGTAAAATATCATTCAAAAATGAAATACAAAGTCAAATGAAATGGTGTGAAAAACTGCCCAGTAGTTTGTTATTCATGCATTTTGCAGTGTGAGTGAAGGTATCTGCAGGTTGGACAGGTTGCACAAAAGGAAGGTGACGTGTAGGTCTACAGACCGCTTTCTTCCCGTCCCATGTGAACTCAGTGAGGTATGATTCCAGAGACGAGACTGAATACAACCCAAAAAACATTGGAGCCCCAAAATTACACCTGCATTTCCATTGTATCAGTGTTTCGGCAGGGATATAAAAGCAAAATGAAGAAGCTTAGTGAAAAATGCACATTGCGTTGTGGGTCCCTAGCACTTTAGCTGGCTCTATATAGTAGTGATTACAAATTCTCTCTGTAACTAAAGCCTGTTACTCAATTACATCAGTCCTTCTGAAATTCACAGCTGTTCACACAGCTTAGCCTGCAGGACTAAAGTGAATGAGGCAAAATCCTTTAAAGGCCTAATTTTTCATCTCCAGACACTGTCTTGTTAATAATCACAAAACATCCTTTGACTTGACAAGCACGACATCAACGTCATTCAAGTTGTTGCACTCTCAGCTTCCTAACCTACTGTGGCAGCACCAGGGATGTTGTCAGAGTAAATAGAAGTTATCCAGTGTTGAAACGAACAGCTTCTTGTTTCAAAGCTTAGGCAAAAGCTAATGTGGTCTATCATTTCATTCACAGAAGAAATGATCAGCAGGTAAGGAGAAATGATCAGTGGGTAAGGAAAAATCACGGGTTAAGGAGAAATGATTAGGTGTTAGTAGCTGATGAGGTGAGGCAAACCTGCATAGTCCCTAGTCCTGAGCAGGACAGGGTATTAAACCGTCCCAGACCAGAGACATGCTTTTAGAGAGTGGAGCCCAATTACATAGAATGGATGGATTTCTATAGTTGGGCAATTTAAGTTTCAGTATTAGGGTGCATTTTAATGAAAAAACAAGAAATTCTATAAACTAGGTTTGCTGTGACAGCGCAAGTGTACACTGTAGTCCATTAGAGCTAGGACAGTGAAACGAGTTTTGTTCTGCACACAATCACTTTGGATATTAAATGATACAATGACAATAAGGTTAAAGTACAGACTCAGCTTTAATTTGGGGGTATTTTCATCCATATTGGATGATCCGTTTAGAAGTAACAGCATATATTGTAAATAGTCCCCCCTATTTATGGCATTCTTCTTATTAGGCAGGTATGTTAGTTTGCATAATTAGGTGTATGCACACAAGAGCAGTCAATGAGTTGTATTGATTCTTGGCTTTGCATTTACAGTCGGTTTTTGCTGTCTGACAACACGAGGACCAAATATGTGTCAGTGCATGTCAAGCTGGCTATCATGGAGCAGATAAAGCACAATAACTCTATCAAAGACATCAGGAAAACATCAGGTGCACCAATAAACCGTTTGGTGCAAAACAATAAAGAAAAAAGCAAGCAAGCACTGGTTAGCTCAGCAATGGAAAATGACCTGGTAGACAAAGGCCAAAGATTGATCACCATAATGAAGACAAGACAAAGAAGTGTCAGGAACACTTCCCAGGAGGTAAGTGTGGATTTGTCATCCACTGTCATTCGCAAATATCTTGACCAGCTGAACTAGAGGCTGCATGGCAAGGTGCAAGAACACTAGTTAACCACAAAAGCAGGATGGCCTAAACATTAACAAAATGAGCTGGAAGAGTTCTGGAAAAGGATATGGTGGATAGATGAGACAAATATTAAAATGTACCAGGGAAGGCAAGAGGAAAGTCTGGAGAAATAAAAAGCAAGTGGCATACAAACGTATCTGTTAAACATAGTGAAGGGGTGTTATGTTTTGGGATTTTTTGTCTGCCACTGAAACTGGCTCACCTTTCGTCATTAATGAAATAAAAGCTGATGGCAGCAGTAGGATGAATTACTAAGCGTACAGTAACTTTGCTCAGATACAACCAAATGCCTTAAAACTCTTTGGATGGCACTTCAGCCTGGAGCAGCTCCATGACCCCAAACATACAGCTAAAGCAATAGTGTTTTGTCAGGGCCAAGCAGTGGAATGTTCACACCCAACGTCTGGTGATGTCGGACTTCAGGCATTCAGCAAATGCAAAGGATTTGCAACCAAGTACTAAATATCATAACTTTATTTTCAATTGTTAATTTGTCCAATTACTTTTGGTCCCCTAAAACCAGGGGACTATGTCAAAAAGAGCGGTAATTCCTAAGTTCACAGTTTATGGATGTACATACCCTCAAATTGCAACACAAAGTACTTTACCCTCTTAGTCATTGTTTCATGTAAAATCCAATGTGCTAGAGTACAGAGCCAAAACAACAAAAATGTTGTGACTGTCTAAATACTTATGGACAGCACATTAAGTAAAAATCAGCATCGCTGACAGTAACAGTCACTAACCACATTGATAACATGAAAACAGGGTGAATCAAATGTTCAGGTGTTCTCTTAATCGTGTCTGGAAGAAGCAGTTAAGCTAGCCTAGACCATTAATTTGGGGGCTAAACTGATGTTGGTCACAACTTCCAATTAATCTTACACATCAGCCACAAAGCGCTTGGACATCAGCCACAAGAGCAAAACGCCACCGAAAAACGCTCTGAATTTACAAATGGCCTAGGAGTGATGCCGAAGTGAATCTGTGAAAGCAGCCTATACAACCGTCTCAGGTCTAGACTGTGTGAGAGTGCGCACGCAAAAGGATAAGGACATAGCACCCAGTGGTGAGATGACAGACAAAAGGGGAATGCTGTGAGGATAGCACCACAGGAGTCTCTCACAACTTCCCGTCTGCCTTTACTAATACAACACGGAGGCATCAGTGAAATGTAAAACTGTGCTTTCATCTCACGTCAAATGTGTGAATTAAGTCTCAAAACAATTTCTTGTCTCTATTTAACAGGTTGGACTAGCACCAGGTTGCATGGTGACAGTGATGTACCTCTTCAACCTTCTGCTGGGGGAACAGTGCATGTCATGTGTTTCTATAATGTCAACGAGCAGGCGGCATACCAATTCATTCAGGACGGGATACATAACCTACTACAAGTCGGCCTGAACCCACGACACAAACACCACCATGAACGCTCAGCTCTGCTCAGGATGCCATGCTGTGGAAGTGAGTGGCCGAAAGCGGTGTGTTATGCGTACACGTGTGCGCTCAGCTCTGCGTGTCGATTCCCAGTACAGAGTTGTGGTTTCACAGGCTTTGGAGCACCAGTGGGAGAACAGAATCCATTGGTCCACACCTGTCCATTTGCATAGGTTACATCGGGTTGAGGTAGATATTCTTCAGTTACCTGTCAATGAGAAGTGCTAGGGTCAGAAAACAGGACAAAATTACACCAAAACCAAATGGTGTCCAAAGGCAAATAAATAAGCAGGGACAGGGGCTAGGCTAACATGAGAGCTCAAGGAGAACAGTTATGTGATTATTGATTTTAAAAGGTGATTTATTCACAGACCTCGAATATGAGTGTAACTTACCGTAGTGCACCTGAATAGCAGCATAGGGAGTACAGGTTAAAGCAGGTCGCCTGTGTCTCTCTCCCTACCAGGTTCTCTCCCCCGTCCCTCCCTCCCTCCCCCACCAACCCACCCCTTACCCCGTGCCCTATCTAGGCCAGGAGCTGAGGTGCTGAGAGGCTGATGTGTAGGAAGCAGGCAACCCCAAAGTCCTCCACATGCTAACCCCACCTCCTGAGCTACTGGCCGGCGGGGGAGGGGGCAGGTTAGGGGGGTAGTGCACCGTGAAATTCCGAGAGGAGGAAGAGAGGGAGACAGAGGCAGCAGCAGAAGCAGAGGAGGAGACAGATATGGGGAGGGAGGACTGTGCTCTCTGGTGCTGCAGGGAGGAGGGAACCAGCCGGGAGGAGATGAAGACCTCGGAGCGAGACGAGGAAGGGGGCTCAGAAGAAGAGAGGACTGAAGAAGAGGAGGAAACATTGAGTAAGGGTGGAGGGGGGGGCAGGGACAGCGTGGTCGGTGGAGGAGTGTGCAGGACTGTCTGGGTGCGGCTGTGCTGGGACTGGGAGAGGGGCAGAGGGAGGGAGGAGGACACAGAGGCCAGGAATGAGGAACCTGATGGGGGGGCCGTGTGCTGGTGCTGCTGGGTGGAGGAGAGACTGAGAAGAGAGCCAAGGCCTCCTGAGGCTGACAACACAGTCCCAAACTGATGGGAGGACACTGAGGGCACCACGTGGTGAAAAATACCTGCGGATTACACAGCAAGAGACAGAGAGATGGGGGAGGACAGAGAGAGAGAGAGACAGAGGAGGGGCTGAGCTAGCGCCAAGCAAGTCATACAGACAGGCACATAGAAAGCAGAGAGGCAATTCACTGAGACATCATTCAATCCGATATCACAGCAGAGCTCAAGGCCACCCCTCTGCTCTGAATGCATTGTTTTGTTGTAAGTCACAGTGAAATGTCTCTAAAATTACACACGAGACCAGCAACAGTAATACCAACACCCGAAGAAAATGCTGATTAGGTTTCTGTGATTAATTACCAATCACAGTCATTCGTCAATGTTTCAGAGATGTAAAATAACATTAGCTAGTCAACAAAGAACAGTCAGCTATACATCCTAGTATTTAGACCTATAAAGGGCATTGTCCATGCATGTGGCCATGATTGCATTGAACAGGTCTATAAACACTTGCTAAGGACTCTTCAAGATGTTAGGCATTTTCCAAGGGTGTCCAACCTGGCTTCTGTACATCCAGTCCATTGCAAAGCAAAGCAGCGAGTGCATTGGGCCCAGCCACACAAGGCTCTCACACTTACCTGCTTCCAACAGTGGGCCTCTCCCATGGACCTACTCTGTACCGGTCTAACAGGGCATCCCTATCCGAACACTGATCTCACTCACCTCCTACCCATAACCCAAGGTTTACGGTTCTGCCAAATGTACAGCCTGGCATTTTGTGTGTCAGCGGGTCTCACCTCCAGCAGCTCCACCGGCAAGACCAGCACTGGAGAAGCTCCCCAGGGTGGAGTGTCCATTAACCAGACGCGAGGCCCCATTCACCGAGGTGACGGGCGCCTGGGCCCCGAACAGGGACTGGAGGACAGAAGCCCCCCCAAGGGGGAACTGGGCCCCTAGGTACTGTCCCACAGAAGCGCCTGAGGCTGAGGAGACGGCCACAGGGCCTCCTCCCACCTTCCCAGTCAGGATGCCACCGCTGGCAGCAGATATGAAGAGGTTCTGGCTGTTGCTCACGCCGCTGGAGGCCTTCAGCTCCCACTCACCCCTGGGTTTCTGTTTGGGCGTGGCCTGCCTCTCGGAGCCGCAACCTCCCTGGGTGGCCGCCCCCGAACGGCCCCCGGACTCCTGGCTAAGGAAGGGGTTAGGGGGGATGTACTGAGACCCTAAGGACTCACCCCCACCCCCCTCGCCCCCCCTCCTCTGCTGCTGTTTGTGATCGTAGTCTGAGTCCGTACCTGTGCCCCGTGGCTCTCGCCCCATGCCGAAGGGGGAGCCCCCCTGCCTCAGCTCAGACTGAGGCTGCTTGGGGTCAGAGATGGGGGAAAAGGTAGACTTCCACTTGCTGTTGGACGACGAAGATGAGGAAGAGGAGACCTCACTACCTGTGCTGTTACCACTGCTGCCTCCGGATTTTCTTCCTGTTAAAACAATGATGACATCAAAACAGATGTAGCCAAATATAAAAACACTCCGGACACTCAAGTAGCTGACACATTCTTAAAGGGGCACTGTCTATAATCCTGCCTCTACACAAAGACACTTGTTGTCGTCTCCTCCTCCCTTACTGAATGAGACCAGTGTAATACTAGCTAGTCCAGGGTGGGAAGGATTGTACTGCGACTGTAAAGCGAGTATACGGACATTACAAGTCAATGCAAACTGATACAGACCAACGAGAAAGTTTAAATGGGGAATATGTCAATCTGATATTTCATGAAGAAAAATATTATTTGAAAGATTAACTTAAAACATTAACTGGTCATTTTTGCTTGTTTTTATGCTATTACTACAGTAAAAACCGTTAAAAAACGAAATGGATAAACGTTAAATAATTGGTCGCCACACCTTGTTATTGAAGTTCCAACATTGCACAAAATTGTATTTGTGCGAATTTCGGTTTAATGTCAAAATCTGACAGCCCATACTCACAAATTGGTCAGCTTTTTTGCAGCAAGCTGCCTGTACTTAACCTGCTGAAATCAGATCTGGACTCATTGCTGTCAATTATGAAATGTATTTGTTCTAGGTGCTTTTTGATGTGTGTTAGAGATCATTGTCCTGATGGAAGACCATTCATTCCACTGATTACACGGCACCCCAGTTTTTTCTCCCCACCCCAATTGTGTTATTCGAATAACCCCGGCAATGCATCTTTAATGTGTAATAATGCACATCTTTCTGAATCCCTTTTGAATAAAGGAACAAGCAGAATACTATCTGAATTATGTCTATATATACAGCCTGTCTATATCATCAAAAAGAGATTCTCCAGTTATTTCCCTGATAAAAATGCTTTTCAACTGATAACATTTCTGAAACTCCTCCAATGTTTACCAACCACCAAAAGTGATAAAAGAAAAGAACAACCTAAAATCAATTATGGAGGCATGATAATGTTGAGTTTTTTTTCTGCTTCCTTTGGTACTTCCTGGTACTTGGGGCCTTGAATGTGGGAAAGACATTACGAAATCATCTGATTATAAAGGATGAGATGATAAAGTACTAGCTCAGCATGTATTTGAATATACAAAATTTCTATTTGAATACTTAGTGTGAGCAGGCATTATTCCAAAGAAATACAACATAGAACATTGAGATAAATCGGACTGAACATGCCTTTTCTAAATACAAATATAATACAGAAATATCGAGAATTTTTGTGTACAATGAAAACCATGACATCTTTTTAAAAATATTTGTACACATTGTTTCTTTGTTTTTACATGCCATGGGCTCCTTCACATGTTTTTGTTTACAACTGTCAAAGTAGCACTGGATGTTCCTTACCCCACTCACTGTCCCCTGATTTCCCTGGTCCATCCCTGCTCTCCAAGGAAATAGTGGCAATCTTCCTTTCAATTCTAAGAATATAAAAAAACGGAAGAACCTTTTAAATTCAAATGTTGTCATCTTCACTTGACTGATTACAATCAAGATGGCCAACACTAAGAAATTCAAAATAGTCTGCTGGACCAAAAGATCTGAAGTTTCCAGAAGCATCCACTCCAAAGTAGATCATACACGTAGGACAGCTGTCAGTTATGACCTCATCAGTATCTACATGTATTCATATTGAGCACTAAATACAACCCTGTTTCCTAAACATTTGGGACGCTGCGTAAAATGCAAATAAAGGAATGCAATGATTAGCAAATCATTTATCCCCATATTTAACTGAAAATAGTACAAAGACAACATAGCAAATGTTGAAACTGAGAAATTGTCTTGTTTTTGGGACAGGGGCATGTTTACCAGTGTGTTGCATCACCTCTTTTAACAATACTCTGTAAACGTTTGGGAACTGAGGAGACCAATTGCTGTAGTTTTGAAAGTGAAATGTTTTCCCATTCTTGCTTGATATAGGATTTCAGCTGATTAACAGTTCAGGGTCTCCTTTGTCGTGTTTTTCGTTTGATAATGCGCCAAATGTTTTCAATGAGTGACAGGTCTGGACTGCAGGTAGGCCAGTTTAGCACCTGGACTCTTTTACTACTGGGCCATGCTGTTGTAATATGTGCAGAATGTGGTTAGGCATTGTCTTGCTGAAATAAGCAAGGCTTTCCCTATATAAAAAAAAAAACATTGTCTGGATGGCAGCATATATTGCTCCAAAACCTGTATATATTGTACAGTATTAATGTACAAGTCACCCATGCGATGTGTACTAATGCACTCCCATACCATCACGCATGATGGCTTTTGAACAGTGCACTGATAACGAGCCGGATGGTCCTTCTCCTCTTTAGTCCGAAGGACGCGGCATCCATGATTCCCAAAAAGAATTTCAAATTTTGATCGGTCAGAACACAGGACAGTTTTCCACTTCACCTCAGTCCATTTTAAATGAGCTTGGGCCCAGAAAAGGATCTGGATCGTTTCTCGATATTGTTATGTATGGTTTCTTCTTTGCATAGTAGAGTTTTAACTTGCATTTGTGGATGCAGCGACTTACTGTGTTCAAAGACAATGGTTTTCGGAAGTGTTCCTGAGCCCAAGCAGTGATTTCCACAACAGAATTGTGTCTGTCTTTAATGCAGTGGTGCCTGAGGGCCCGAAGATCACAGCCATCCAATATTGGTTTTCGGCCTTGTCTCTTGTGTACAGAGATTTCTCCGCATTCTCTGAATCTTTTAATAATATTATGTACCGTAGATGATGAGGTCCCCAAACTCTTTGCAATTTTACGTTGAGAAACATTATTCTTAAACTGTTGCACAATTTGCCCACGCAGTCTTTCACAAAGTGGTGAACTACTCCCCATCTTCTGAAAGACTCATCTTCTCTGGGATGTTCTTTTTATACCCAATCATGTAACTGACCTGTTGCCAATTAACCTAATTATTTGTGAGATGTTCCACCAGTTTTTTTCTTGCCCCTGTCTCATCTTTTTTGAAAAATGTTAATGGCATCAAATTCAAAGTGGGCATATATTTTTCAAGAAACAATAACATTTCTGTTTCAGTTTGACATGTTGTCTTTGAACTATTTTCTATTGAATATAGGGTTTAAATGATTTGTACATCACTGCATTCCATTTTTCTTTACATTTTACACAGCATCCCAACTTTTTTGGAAACAGGGTTGTATATCAAGCAGAGGTTATTGGGCTCAATTTGAATTTGAAACTCTGGCAAGTAAAATAAAGATTTAAGACGAATCAATGTCACAATGACATTGATTCGTCTTAACTAACTTAGTAACGTAGAATATGGTTGCTGTAATAAAAACAACCACTTTCATTCAGGAATGATCCTTCTTCAACATTCATCAATCACCATTTAAATTTAATTCCTGGATATGTGCATTCCCATGTGCTTGAGTTATGGTTTTATTATAGCCTACAGTATAGTGTAATATTTTCTGGGCAGATCGTTTTAGACCACGGGAGGGCAAACTTTTTGGCTTGGAGGCCACATCAGGATTTTTGATATGAAATGGAGGGTCAGACAAATGTCTTGAAATATGTTAATCATAAATTATTTGCAATCAGAAAAGGGAAGCAATTAAATTATAATCTGCCCAGTAGTGTGTCCGGTTAAACGTCATCCCCACATATAGATTGGGAAGCTCTGTCCCTCCAGACTAGAAAACCAAAGAAAGTCTGATTGGTCACCACACAATCTTCCCTCCACTAAAGAGCAGCCCGTGTTTGTCCCCCATACGTGTCCACACCTTGAGCTGGAGCTGTCAGCAGGGTGGCCGGAGTCATCATCAGAGCTGGGTGCAGAGGAGTAGCGTCCTGAGCCATTCATCTCCAAAGGGCGTTCCCTCTTCAGCACCGGGGGCTGGTCCATATCTGCTCCACACGGGCTACAGCCAGACTGCTCCGGGGAAGAGATGGCAGCTATCTCCAGAGGCTGGTTAATGTTGTTCACCTGATACGAGAAACAGAATGAACTCATAACCCTCGAAGTAGGTATACAGTAGATATTACGTAGCCAAACACACAAGCACACACAATTCTCCACTGAAGCTGTGGAGAGGGAATCAACTTGAACGTGGCTTGAACTCACCATTGAGTTAATGTTGAGTGGTGATCCTGAGGGGTGACTGGTGGAGCCGAGCCCAGGAAATGACCTCCTTTTAGGGGATCCGCTGCCAGGTTGAGCCCCCGTGGAGCTGCGCTTCCTCCTCCCGCGCTTGCGGCCCTCGTGAGATCCGTGGCCGTGTGTCTGCGTGAGCTGGGACAGTGGAGAGTGGTGGTGGTTGCTATGGTGATGTGCCCCCTGCCTAGCGGACCCAAGGTGGAGACGGGATGCGGCGCCGCCGGAGGACGACGAAGACGAGGAGGATGAGGAGGAAGAGAAGAACATGCGGCGCCTCGACTCGCCGTCCTGGGGCTCCGAGTCGGACTCACCCTGCCTCTCAGCCCCCTCCTCAGGGAGGATCCTCGGAGGGCCATCGGCGTACTGGAGGACACCTCCGGTGCTGAGAAGGGGGCTGTGGCCTCGCGTCGGTCCCGTGGGAGGGGCACTGTGAGGAAGAGGGGAGGAGGCAGCATCGTCGTGGTCCTCAGAGTGACAGCCTCCATTCATCAGTCCTGAGCCGGAGGAGTAACCTGGGACAGGACGGGGGGGGGGGGGTTAGACGCCGGCGGGTCAGGACGAGGACGG
>JACXGI010002371.1:18186-29103 GCA_016801175.1 Esox masquinongy | reverse complement strand
AGCTGAACGGCTGGAGCCCCCCCCGTACCCACCAGTCTCTCCGCGCGGCTGGGCAGCACCACACTGGCCAGGGGGATGCTGACTGGGAGCTTGCTGGGGTGCACCGTGCTGAGGGGGATGCTGATGGGCAGGCTGGTGATGGTGTCACCCTGACCACCCACTGGACTCTTCTCCTTACCCCCCTGAACATCCACCACGCAGGGACACACGCCGACACACAGACAGACAGGCAGGCCAGCAGACAGACAGACATGCAGACAGACGGCAGTTAAAGAGGACCGGTGGGACAGGGAGAGTAAATGCTGTGACTCAGCGGGACACAGTGTGTCAGGTCAGGGGAGACAGTCAGACAGTTACCCTCTCAGCATTCTTGGGGATGTTGTTCTGCTGACTGTCAGACGAGTTGGGAGAGGGACAGCTGAGTTTAGCACCTAGTGGAGAGATGACTGCACCCGTCTCCCCCCTACAGCGGGGAAGAAACACTGTCTGAGCAACACAGCGAACGTCTACAAACATACAACAGGTCCTCATGTTTCCAGGACAAATGACCACTACGAGAGCCTGTCGACATCTGACCTGGGACCGGTGAAGCCCAGGCCTCTGAAGTGCGGGGTACTGGAGTCCTGGTTCAGGTGTCTGCGCAGGGCGATCTTGGCCGGGGAAAAGCGAGTGTAGTCAGGTAAGGGGTGACCCAACTGCCTGTGCCGTGCATCTGGTGTGGGAGGCACAATCTCGTGGTCAGGGGAGATCGGCAGGTAGCGGGAGAGGAGCTCCCCCTTAGCAGCCCCTCTGTCAAAGAAGGGCGAGTCGGTGCCGTTGATGGACAGCTCAGGGCTGAGGCCGTTAAGGCCGGCGCCGTGGCCTAGTTTGGGGGTGTCGTGGTCCAGGGGTGGGCGGCCATCCAAGCCGGGGAGGCCCTTGCGATAGGGGGAGCCATCACAGGGACTGTAGGACTTCAGCTGAAGCAGCTCTTGCTGTCTCTGACTCTTCTCCAGTTCCACAATGCTGATCTGAGAACCAACACCAGGGGGAGCCATTACGCCACAAACCAACTAGGAACACATTCTGTTAGCCTGTCCGTCCTTCAATAGACTGGTTCCTGAGACTATCTAAGTATGTAGTGGAGAATGGGGGGGGCAGAGGACACGGCGCTGAGTGGTAAGGATTTGTACCTGCAGCTCGAGACAGTGTCGCTGGTTTTCGGAAATCTGCTTGCGCAGGACCTGCTTCTCTTTCAGCAGACTCTCAAGACACAGAGAGCTCCAGTCCAGCTTCAGCTCTTCACACCGAGACTTTAACTGACACACAGAGACCGCCCGTTAGAGTTTGCATGCATGCAGACAAGCCCTATTCTGAAAGGGGCGCCAGACAGAGGCCAGTCAGGAGCAGAGGAAGTCTTACCAGGAGCAGGCTGTGGTCCCTCAGCTCAGCCATGTCCCTCTCTAACTGCTTGGTCTGCTCCTTCAGCTGACAGTTGTGGGCTGAGATCTCCTTCTGGGCTTGGAGCAGGTCCTCCATGGTCAGGGCTTTCACTCCCAGCTGAGGGAAACAAGAGGACACAGACGTCTAAGGACTCACCACACGCTTCTCATTAGGAGTTAGTTTCATTAGACATGAACCACCTCAATGATGGCCACGTACCTCGTCTAGTTTGGTGTGAAAGAGGACTTTTATCTTCTCTTTGTGGCTCTGACACACAGTCTGAAGCTGTTCAGCCTGCCCAGAGAGCTCTCTGTGTCTGAGCTGCAGAGGGGAAACAAGGGCACATAAGGAGGAACACAAGTTGAAATGAAAGGCGATTGACTCGGATAGCATTCAGGTAACATTTCCATCACGACGGATAAAGGGTGGGTTGAGGGATGACTTACGGGGTGAATCTAAATGCTGTGTATTAAAGTGACAGCAAGACCAGCATTATTAACATTCACAGGATAGACTGAGGGATATTTCCTGTTTACCTTCTCCTGTTCCAGGACTTGCTGAAGGTTGTTGTGGTACTGAGGTGTCTTCATGTAGGCCATAAACTGGAGGTACTGGACTTTAATGTTGTCTGAGGGAGGAGACAGAAGACTTATCACACCTGACAGCCGTGCTGGCTCTGTGTGATAACTAAAGGAGATGTGGGCGCACAACTCACCCAGCAGCTGTTGTAGACCGGGAGGAGTGGGGCCCAGGAGCAGTTGCCCAGACGCATAGTGCTGAACTTTAGGAGGTAGCTGAAAGAAGGGACTCTGAGGTGACCTGTATGCATCTGCAGAGACAAGACAGGAAGTCAGCGAAAAACCATGACAAAGCGTGTGTGAGAGAGAGAACAGCAGAGCAGGAGGCTCACCCTGAGACGGTGCTGCAGAGAGGGTCTTGGCATGCAGTAGCTCCAAGGCGCTCTGGCTCTTCTTGCTCTTGCGTTCAGCTGCAGCCACTGCAGCCTTCTTGGGACGGCCACGCTTCCGAGCACTTAGTTTGCGGCCCTTGCTGAGGAGACTGGCGCGGCGGGGTTTAGGCGACGCCTTCACCACTGCCACCAGTCCCGGCCGCTCATCCTCCCCGCAGGAATCCTGACAGGAACACGGGGGAGGGACTATAGTGATCGAGACAACCCAATCCTACAGCTACTAGAAGCGATTGTTCATCATAGGGAGACATGAGACTAGATAAGGAGGAATATATGGATTTTCAAGCCACCTCATCAAGCAACAATGGAACAGACATACCTTGTGCTCCTTCGCCTTGGTTGGGGTGGTACTGTTGCTTTTACTGTCTTTATTTGTTTTGTCTTGACGACGCCTAGCTGCTTCTTGCTCCTCCTAAAACAAAATGGCACATCTTAGTCTTGTATACCTCGAGAAGCGTTCAGCATGGCATGTAAACTGGGAATTGCCAACACAAGATTTACTTCAACAGCATTGCCATTACAATATAAAATAAAGTGACTGATGAACCAAAATGGAGCTTACCCTGAGTTTAGGATTTTTGAGACTATGAAAGTAGTTTTCAAGCTGAAAAAGAAAATAAAGTATCACGTACAAACATATCCACAAGGACACAGTAGCACAGCAGAAGTCACTCACCACTCTTCAAGTGTTGTTGTCTCGAGACACTGTCCATAAGCCCTCAAACAAGTGCATGTGAGGAGCTACAGATGCAATGATGACCTCACTGTTTCCACTGCCTCAAACAGCGTGATACATTACAGACTTAGCCAACTGTTTCATTTGTTTGTTCAACATTTTAGACTGTACAAGCACAACTTTTACAGACCAGCATCAAGCCAATAAGAAAACAGAAAGATACAATTTTAAGTTAGACTGCCACAGCACAGCAAGCAATTTGACAAATTAGAAAAAACAAGTGAAAGAGCATTGGTTTGGAAAAGGCATTGTTTTCCAAAAATGACTTCTGCTGTGGACTTGACTGAGTTTGTCAGAGTATTCCATACAGCAGGGGGAGGGCAAACTTTTAGGCTCGGGGGCCACGCCAGGATTTTGAAATTAAATGGAGGGCCACATTTGTTTTGCAATTTGTAAGTGTACTGATTAGGCTCTAATTACAATTGAAATGTTTAGAAAGGGGAGTGTGGCTAAGATACGCAATTCATGCTGAGTTCAAGTCCAGCATGCGCTCTCTCCTGTAAATTGGCACCACACACTAAAGGCTGTCGACCTCTGTTCTCAGTTCAACGGGCATCACACGCTCCCACACCGTTGTCAGATAGAAAGTTAAGATTCAAAGGTCAAAGCGAGCAAGTCTTCAATGTGTGTAAACGGGTTGAAAACACGGATGGTACAACATGTAAAAGTAATGCTGGTTTCTCCATCACCTGTTTCTGTACCACATCTCCTCTGTCCACTGTAGGGCTATAGCAGCAGTTGCAGTTGTTTCCTGCAGGCACATGTCCGACTAAACATTTTCTGAGTACTACTCCCGTACGCACTGTCACCAAATATGAAGCGGGTGTGTTATTTACAATGGTATTTGATACATACAGAATAACAGATGCAGTGATGGAGAACTTGGAAGCGTACGTCACTGCAAGCGGCTGCCATTGCAACATTGTAAGCGCCTCGGGTCAGAGAAGAACAGAGTAAGGAAGACACTCACTATGGTGCGGTCTATCGTATGCAGGTAGTATGAAACTGGCTTCCCTGTCCAAGACACCGAACCCCTCAATGGAGACAGCTCAACAACTTTCATTATTGTGCCAATGTCTGAAAAGGAAGAACAAAGAGGGGACATTAAACTCATTAAGTTCATGAAAAGCCACGCTAGCGTATTTAAGATGCATCAGAGTATGCCCACAAAACATACATCTCTACACAGAATTCTTACCACTCAAGTTTCGACTGTTGATTCTAAAATTTAGAGGTGCAAAAGGTTTGGATGATACAATTTTCCCACCTGAAATAGAAAAAAACACGGTCTTCTCTTGAGGCTCTGCACAAAAGGCAATTTGAGATTGAAAGACTGAAACTAAACACAAACACTGATGTATAGAGACCCAGATGTAGAATCTCTAAAGCCAATATAGCTGGTGATATTATGTCTAGCTATTAAAACACAGGGGGTCATGTGGGGAAGAGGTCACACTGCTGAAGGGTCAGAGTTCAAGTGTGGGGTGTTGACACAGCTGCCATCGGCTACCGCAAGTTACCCTCTGTTGTTACCGCTCATGGAAAGCAGCTGACTCTGGGTTCAAACTATTAAAAATGAACCCAGGTCCTTCGTTTGCTGTAACAATAATATGGCAGTTGTCCACACGAGTGAAGCTGACGGACGTTCCATTGGCTACATACCTTCCTTCATGTTTGCAAAGCGCTCCTTCAGCTGGTGATCCACCTCCGGACCAAAGGCAAAGTTGTTCACAAAAATAACACTGCTAGACAAAGAGCGAGAGGCGAAGAGAGGAACACAAGGAAAACACAAAAGATACAGCTGTGCATATCATTACTGTTTGATGAGACGTTCAGACTACATTAAGGAGGTTAACGAGTCCAGTAAACAGAGAACAGTAATATAAACAACATGACAAGAGTAGGTCCCAAATTTCATGAGTTATAATAAAAGATTCCAGAAAAGTTTCATGCGGGAAAAAAAAATAATATTTTCATACATTTCTTGAAAGCCTGTCATGGAATATTTCTCTGTGGTATATTAAGAAGCTGATTAAGGAGAATGGTTATTATACGGGCGCATCTTGTGCTGGGGACAATAAAAGGCCACTCTAATGAACAGTAACATTGGCAGTGGTGACATAATGCCAAAGATGTCAAGTACAATTCGCATGTTTACTGCAGGAATGTCCACCAGAGATGTTGCCAGAGAGCTAATTGTTCCACCATAAGTGGGAGGCACAATTGTGCCGCCATTAGCATGATTTTAGAAACATTTTACGAATTTAGCATGTATGGCATGCTCTGGATCGAAGTGTACAACATGTTTGAATGTCCAGAAACTTCACACAGCCATATAAGAGTGGGACAACATTTCCCAATCAAAAATCTGATCAACTACACAATGATGGGTCATGCTGCAAAACTACACTATCAGAGAATGTTAGTCCTACTTGTTTATGTGTTTACATTTTGGTTAAAAGACCCATAGATGTGTAGACTACTTGAAATGATGATTATTTATACTGTATCCTCATCCTTTCATGCTGTCAATAAAAACAAGCTAGCCTTGATTAAAATATTACATGGCTTGGCAATATTAAAAAACAAACAAATACTCAATGTACATAATCACAAAATGGACTGACTGTTTCAATTATGACTAAACAAAAAAATGAATGGAGCGAATTTGGAGTGGCAATATTTTTTGAGCAGAGCTATGGGAAAGACATGGAGCTGAGTGTAATCTTTACTCGGAGATCGATGAGATTTCCAAAAGCACGAATCCGCTCACACACTATGGTGCTGATACACAGTGAAATCTCAATGGAAGTAGAAGTGTCCAATTTAAATAGAGGTACTATACCTTGTGCTGGCTATCCTCTCCTTCCACTCTTCAGACAGGAAATCTCCCCTCTCCAGCTTTAAAGTAGAGCCACATCTGACTCAGAGACAAGGTCTGTGTTTAAGTGTCACATATAGGTTATTAAAAAAGAAATACCACATACCGTATACTCCCCATGTTTCTTCCCATACCACTTCATCCACCTCTTAAATTCTTTATCCATGGACTGAAAGGAAAAGCAAAGACATTCCTCTAATTTTAAAATCAGATTGTACTTTAATGACAACCATATGGAACAGACGTCCAAAACCATGGAGATTGGTGCAGGATGTTGAGATTTCACCTCAGCGTAAGTGGCTGGAATGTCTGCCTTCTCCACACCAAAGTAGTGTTTACAGTTTGTTGCCGCAGCCACTTGCAGCACCACTTGTCCCACTCCTGCAATTACCAACGCTTACAATTTAAGAGCACAACACTGCTAATTTGGACATATGACCCAACAGACAAAAACAAACAGATGAACATTCAGACTGATTACGTTACTCAGAATCAGACTTCAAGGTGAACCGACACTGACCGCTGCCGAGGTCTACAAAGGTGTCATCCTCCATCATCTCCATCTCGTCGATGATCTGGGCCACCAGGTCGAAGGAGGTCTCACCGTATACCTCGGGGGAGAAGGGCTCGTAATTGTTGAGCTTCTCGGGGTCTGTGACCGAGTGGTTGTACACCTGCTGCAGGATGTGTCTGAGCAGCCCATTGGACGGCCGTTTGTTCAGCTTCAGGGGAGGGGTCGTACCTTTCCACTGTGATGCACACCAGACAGGAAGTTAACAATTACCGCAAATATTATATAGGAAAGATTAATTGAGCAAGTCTTTATTAATGTACCAAACGAGTTCCTGTAGAGCTACCCTCCTGTGTTTTTTTGTTTTAACCGCAGTTAAACAGGATTTAGCTTATCTAGCAGCTAACGATTGCAATGTGGAGCGTGTTTGATTAGAACTGGAGAGAGAACCTACAGGACAGTAGCTCTCTGGGAACAGGGTTAAGCAGCCCTAAAACAATGTGTTCAGAAGTAATCTTTAAAATGAACTCCTCTGGAGATATTCCATAACTCACCAGCTGGTGGATGCTGTCAATTGCTCGGTTGTATTTGTCACAAAGTCTCTGCATACTCTCGAAGCTTTTAAAATAAATACCATGGGTGGGGATGACTTATCAATGTTTTTATAACAAAAAACATGTGTTGATCTTTGTGACACTTTGTTCAGCACGGTGGATGCAAGAAAGGTAATTGCATATGATCAGCTTGACTGCAAGCATCGCTTAAAGACTAACTTGGCGATTTTTGGCCTCTGGTTATGAAAGTGGCATTGTCGAGCAAAAAGGGTCCCAGATAATGGCGTACTATAACATCAATGTGCCCAACGCCATCAAAACCACTCGCTTACAAACCTTCAGTTTTATGGCTAACTGACGTTTGATGGTGACCTCTTGATTATGCACATAAACAACACATTACACATGGAGCCTAACAACATTTTTTGTTAATCACAAAAGTCCCAGACAGCATTTTTAAGAATGTTGCCACGTGAAATAAAAAATAATCCTAAAAGACATAAAAGGTAATGTCACCTAGAAAGCATCTTTAAGATAATCAGTGAAGGGGCAGTCTATTGTGTAAATACTGTGGAAGGCTTAGTATTACTTAAGAGGTATTTGAGAGCAATTCTTTTTTTCCTCTATTTAACCAGCAAGGTCACATTGGGATCTCTTTTTGAAACCCTAGTCAAGAAAGCAGCATACAAAGTCAAAGACAAGTCAAAACACAAATTGTGTAAGTGCATAGTTTAAACAAACCGTCCAATACGCAATATACCATCAATAACAGGAATAAAACCATCTAACATCAGGTCTTCATGCCTCACCGTGTGACCCTTAACTCACCTCTTGGTGTCGTAGTCAATAAGGACATAGTTCTCCATAGCCAGCTTAAGGTCTGGAATCTCCTCACACACCCACCTGAGAACAAATGTCAATACAGGGGAATTGATTTTCAAAGGACAGTCACTCATTGCATCACACTTTGAGATTGGTAGGAGAAGAGCTGTTTACTTACCGAATGGTCTCAATGATTTCATGAGCAGCATCATGGTGTTTATCCTAGAGAAAGAACGGAAACAATGTGGTAAGAGAGTGGTTAGTCGCCTGCTAGAACAAAAGTGTTTATGCAAAATGAATTTCGGAACCAACAACAGGACTACAGAGTAACTAGAGCACATAATACAGCCAGTCTTGGTTAAATACATGACACACAAAGAATGTAAAGACATCCAAATAGCTCCTTACACCAGTTCAGACAGCCGAGTTAAATAGGGCCAGTAGCATTCACATACGTAATAATCCATGCAAAGTGTGAAGTATCACAGTGAGAGTAACTCACTATGACTTCATAACAAGGAGATATCCCTGAGTGTATCACAAGCATCCAGCGGGTATTCTCTAAATGCTTGTGGTCTGGGAGGTTAGCTGGGTTTGGTCTGGGCTCTCCTGCTACTACTGCAGCACGGGAGGATCTGTAGTACAGTATTCCAGCCACAGTGGCTGCTGCCAGCCGGGGCTGACCCAGTGACCTACTTTCTGCTTCCTGCTCCAACACAGGGACT
The DNA here is from genome assembly GCA_016801175.1 of Esox masquinongy. Taxonomy (NCBI): domain Eukaryota; kingdom Metazoa; phylum Chordata; class Actinopteri; order Esociformes; family Esocidae; genus Esox; species Esox masquinongy. The sequence continues at coordinate 20,482 of JACXGI010002371.1, read as the reverse complement.
GGGAGGGCCTCTGAGAAATGAGGGAAGGTGGTGGAGAGCCAGGCCCAGCTGCTCTCAGCTGGAATGTCCCTTGCACAGCAGCAGCCTTTAGTGACCAGGCTCCACATTTCCAGCACAAAACCTCCACAACTCCAGCGATGGCATCGCTAACCATAACCCCCAGCGCTGTGATTACAGCACCATAGACAACATGAAATCAAACATATTAAGCCTCAAGGGAATCAAAGCGATTCGCAAGAGAATAAAATACTGCTATGAATAGCCGATCCCAATCATGGAATATATGCAGCCAAATGAGGTGTCCAGTTAGCTAACTGTGCTGCTACGTGTGTGTCAGGGGTTAATAGGCTAGTCCCTGACAGACAGCAGTGTGCGCGAGTACAATCAGCCACGACATTGCAATTGTTTACGGAGACAGCGAGAGGGGGTGTTCCTGCCGCTCAAACAGAACGACGGCACACAGTAACACCAGCACTGTTGCTAAAAATAAACGCTGGCTGAGCGAAAGAGAGCATGTGGCACGTGAGAGAGCAGCACTAACAGCCAACCCTCCTCTTTTCTACTCTGCTTCTTCTGCCCCCCGACGGTGGTCACATCAGCGGAAGTGACGCACTCCCTCCCTCTCTTCAACTCCCTCTTCACCTCACCATGACGCACAGCTGAGGCACGGGGGCATCAAGTCTGCTCCACTAAGCATTACTAATGGCCAACAAACAAATAACCGGGGGGGGGGATCAGTGATATCATCACCACAGGAAATAACGGACTCAGTCAACAACCGTCATAGAACATGGTGATGGTCTTCTTCCAAGCTGTTTGATTATGGTTCAGGGATGTTTAACGCCTCAATCAGTCGTGAGGAACCGCGCACAGAAATACATGCCTGTCTGCTTTAACCGTCTTCACTGATAACAACACAAATCATGTGCTTGTCCAATTAGGGCTTCAAGACACTAACGAATGGGTTTTGGCTTATTACAAAGTTTAACTTAAGAGTCTCAAAAGGTAAAACTAAGAGGGATGCTTCATGCAATCCTGACCATAAAAAGCAATTCAATTAATTACAATTTTTTTTAGCCATATATGCCATCTTGGGGATTAGGACAAGAACTAAACAATTATTGAATTTAAAGCAAACAAATAGACATAAGCCCCACAAGCAAAAACAAATGCAACTAAATCATTGTATTTTTTGTGTCTCAGTTTCATGTCTTATCACTGAAAAGAAACCAATATTTACAAAACACCAGGGAAGACGACATTGAAATAGTTTACTGTTCAAAGGGATTCTGGCTTTAATTAAAGTGCAAAGAAAACAAACTAACAAATGCTTCTGCGGCACAACAGGTGTTCTTCATATGGAAGTGTTTAAGCATATGGTAGTAACAGCTTCACTGTCGAGACAGACATGCAGCATACATTACACCTACAGACAACAGTGTGAGTTGCGCCTCTGTGGGTGAGTGGAGCGATTTGGTTACAACTGTGTAACAGGAGTTAGAAGTAATGGAATATATACGCATCAGGGCAACCATGTTCTTGAAGGTTCTCACTAAAGCTAATAATTAGCGGGGTGACAAATGAAAAATTAAGTTCGTCACAACAAGTGTCACGGAGAACTCACAGCACAGTCGGCTAACATTGGTAGTACTAATGTAAGCCTACCATTACTGGGAACAACCGCAGGGGGTATTATTACAGCGTATGAGACGAGGAATCTAACAAAACAACAGAATCTAAATTAATGGAAATGGCAATCTGCTCTCAAGAGTTATAGTCAGACAGTGAGGTAAAGGCTTAACTGCAGTGCCAAGAAAAATCTGCAGCTGATCAAGTGCTTTGTAATGCTAGTCTTATTGCCTGCCTCTCCCAGTTGCAGTCCTCGTAGTACACATGGAGGAAAAATATGACTCCATTCCACCCAAAAACCCACCCACCCAGACCGACTGGCTGTCTCTTTACTCAGGGCAGGACAGACTAATGATATTTAAGACTAAGGTTATATTTATGATTAATACACTACCGCCAAAAGACAATAAGTGAGGCAGCTGCTCAAAACAGTTTGCAAAAGCCCTTTCTTGACAGTAAGCCAGACAAGCAACAGTGCTTTTATCAGTCTGTTGTAATGAAGTCAGCCAAGGCCAACCGTGAAGGATTGCGTCAGCAGTAGCACTGCCTAGTTCCTGTACTGACGTTAAGGAGCAATGTAGTATGACACAGAGACCTACAGGCAAAGAACAGACAAAACTCTCCCCACAGTTCTGAGAAATGCAGTTTCTGGTAAAAAAAAAAAAAA
>JACXGI010002371.1:0-18086 GCA_016801175.1 Esox masquinongy | reverse complement strand
TTTCCAAATGACCCTAAACTTTTGAATGGTAGTGTATACGACGCAGACTTATTTTGAAAGGAAAACAAAAATCAGAAGCGTTATTCTTGCTGCCGAATCTCTAATGTTGCCTGCATGATGCTAATCTATTGCAGCTATCGAGTTGTGACAGTTAGCTAGCTAGCTTCTTCTACCTTCTTTACATCAACTTGACAGCGATTTACTGACAGTTCAACACGAACGTGTGTGTGCACAGATACAGCCAGTTACATTGTTGCTCTGCTCTGATGCTCGTGCGATGGCAAACTGAGCTCAATGTTAAACTGCACTCAGCTTAATACAAAAACAATGTATTTCATTAAAATATTCTGTTTCTCTGTCTGTGCATCACAATTCAGTAGCTGAGCGCCGCTCTGATTACAATAAGAGGGAAACACTTAGTAGATCATCTAAACTTCCCAAAGCCTTTAGGTTTAATTTCATTGACTTCAAACTCCTTTCAGATTGAGAAACATCAAAATCACTGTCAGACAGAACTGTCATAGACTCAAATTATAGTAAAAGTTGTCTGTTGCTTTCACTTACATGGTGGAGGCACAATTCCCTATTGAAGAATCAAAATGGGGTCAGGGGTCAAATACATTTGGGAATCCATACATGACCCAAATGCTTTTACAAAACACACCTTGTTAGGGTCAATACAAATTATAGTGGAGCCAGAGAGGCAAAGAAGTGGACTTTGCAAAATGTACATATCAGGAAGTTGACTCAGCAAGATATTCAATAGAGTACCTCAGACTGTAGATGAAACCAATACTACTTTCACGTAGGATCTGCAGTATGTTTACTGTAAAAACAATTTGGTCATGTTTACACAAACCACTTTTAAACAGCTCCATATTTATACTTTCTGTACAAAGTGTGTGTTACGGACATATTGGGTGAGAGAAGACAATGGGCGCCGCTTGCAGAATTCAAATTAAAGAGGTTTTAAACAATAGAACTATTAAGGAACTTCGCTGAAAAAAACAGAGGACTAGCTATACATATAACTGGGTGGCAGTGTCTGAGAAATATATTTAAGCGGCTGTAAGCATATTATTAACCTAAAAACATTTCAAATATTTAGGCACACCGCATCAGAGCTTTGGTAACGCTTCATTCCATGAATGAATCGAATTCTACATGTTGCAAATGAGTCTAACCACACTTCAAAAAGACGAATCGCTACTGTAGCTAGTGTACAGTACAGTATATGGCAAGTGGGATTCTAAATAAAGCAAGCTATTCAGTAGTACCTCACTTTCGCGGAAAAATCTTAACGGTAATCAGACAAAATTGTGAACTAGGTCAAAGAAAACATTGTTACTAGAATAACTCAAACTAAACTTACGCCAACGAGGAACCGATGATGTATGATGAGTTCTATTAATCAATATACTGTAGCTAGTTAGCTTCAATGTTTCTTATGTCGTGTGTTTGTGATATCCTTGCTTTTGAATGACAGATGTATTGTAACGTTAGTTAACTATGCTTGCCACTTACTGATGGATACCACTTAAAAAGTTGATTCATATACTTAATGTTAATGAGACCTTCACTTCTATTACTTCACGTGCATATCTACCACTCCTGGCTACTACTAGCTCCAAAGATGTCTGTGGTGGACCGCCTATGAATTGACTGCATGGCTTGCCTGGCCAAGTAACCTTGTTAGCTAGCTAGCTAGCTAGCTAGCTAGCAAGCAAGCAGCACAGTAACTAGCTGGTAGCTAGCGAATTTAGCTAGCTAACACAACAAGCTAACTATATTAGATTAACTGCTTCAACCGGTACTCGATAGGACACGTTGTAATGGCAAATTGTTCTATATATGAATAAATACTCACGTATACTGGTAATGGCCACGGGTAGCCAGCAGGTTCGGCTCCAACCGGCGACTTCAGTTTTAGTTCTAGTTTTTCTCCCATTCTACACTTTCTCCGGCGTTTGCTGTGTGGGGTGGTACTCGGTGGTAGGCTGGATAGGCTAACTAAACTGGTTTAGCGAGCGACTACAATGTAATCATTTTGTCTTGAAAAAAATGCTTCGCTAACACAATAGAAACAATTAAATTTCAATACATGTCATGGAATGAGAAGTAGTACACGCGTCTTGTATTCCGGTGTTCAAATATTTCCGATTGATTTTTATCAATTTATAAAAAAATAAAATAAAAATTGTTCATGCCGAGCGGCTGCTACACCTCGGCAGTACAGCCGCCATCTTGCCCGGCGTAAAAAAGGCAAAGCGGCCACTACCAAAGCAAATAGGACAAACGTCACGGAAGGGGGACTCAGTTACCGGATAGTTACATTCCGACGACCGTGACGAAAACGAGTCAATCTCTAATGTAATACAGTTTGAATGGGAATTTCCCGTGAGCAATAACGGCCAATTGGCGGGAGAAAGAAACCGTTTTGGCAAACCAATTCATTATTAGGATTAGTCGATGTTTTATTTATCTAGTAATACCAGATAACGTTTGCTAGCTAACCACTCATCTAGGCGTTTAAGTTCGTTAGAAATGCCAGGATATGCTGTGGTCCAAACGCAAAAAATGGATGAAACCTTGACGCTTAGGATAGAAGTGTAACATTTGGTAGAGACTATGGTACGCCTGAATTTATAATGGCTAAATTAAGGCATAGCACCAATGTTAAAAACCGAATTAGGTGATATTACTTGTATGTTGCTGAATATAAAGTAAATATTGATCTGTGAGTAGTGTAGGCCTACGTGATACATTCAAGAGTAACTAACTAGCACAACACATGATTTACAGATAAGAATATGTTTAAACCTTAAGGAGGAAAAAACAGTTTTTGTTGCAAAAATTATGTATTATGGTGTTTCAGTAGCCTAATGAATCTATCAATTTGCTTTTACCAGTAATGTTTCAACTTTGCCACTGAAATTCATGAAGTGGGTGGTTCTGCCTCAGGCTCACAATAAAGGATGACTGCTTGCAAAATGTCGTTGTGAGAGTTGCAAAATATTGAGGAAACTATGTCTAGTTAAGTTACAGTAGGCATATATGCCAACTTAGTTTTTACAAATTGAGCAGTAGAGGGAGTGTTTTTTGTGGCCATGTTGTAAAAGCACCTGTGGACATGAGTGCCAGAGTCTGGCGTAGCAGTCTAACAACACATACCCCAGCGAACGGGTGTTCGAGTCTCAACTCAACTGTCTGCGCCCTTACTCTCCGTCTCCCTGTAACATGCCTGTCTGTCTACTCTTTCCTTCCCATTGTCCCGTCGTTATAATATAGTTTTTTTAAGTATTCAAAAAAAGTTTGTCAGTTGTCTATATATGTCTATATCTACAGGTGCTGGTCATAAAATTAGAATATCATCAAAAAGTTGATTTATTTCAGTAATTCCATTCAAAAAGTGAAACTTGTATATTATATTCATTCATTACACACAGACTGATATATGCGGCGTGGCATGGAGTCGATCAGTCTGTGGCACTGCTCAGGTGTTATGAGAGCCCAGGTTGCTCTGATAGTGGCCTTCAGCTCTTCTGCATTGTTGGGTCTGGCGTATTGCATCTTCCTCTTCACAATACCCCATAGATTTTCTATAGGGTTAAGGTCAGGCGGGTTTGCTGGCCAATTAAGAACAGGGATACCATGGTCCTTAAGGTTTTAAGCATTGTTTACATTGGGATTAGAGTAAAAACTCTTGGGTTTTTTGAATAAAACTCTTGGGTTGTATAATCTTTTCTATAGGTGTTTGAATTTACACTGGCATGTTCGAGATGTATCACGCAGGATTTCGGGAAAATCTAGCGATACGCTTGTGCACAGAGCAAGAACTTACTACAGCCCCAACAAAACTGTCTTCACACTTGCAAAACTCCCAGGGGCTCTATCGAAAATGTGGTGAACACTACCTCGGATGGTGGTGTCTCGAGCGATATTTGCACGTTTACTCAACAAAAGAATACAGCATCTCCAGTCTTCTTCAGGAAAATGTAGCGAAATGTAAACAAGCCCTAGAGGCTAGATTTAAGAGCGGCAATGGGGGAGGTGCAGTAAATTGTGCACATTCAGTGAAAGCTATATTCCAAAACAGGGAAAAATTACTGATGCGGCTTAAAAACTAGCTGATCACATTGGCAATACAAATACAGAACATAATACGTTTTCAAGGCCGTTGCTAACATGGGGAAAGGTGGACTTAATCATAATGTTACTTTACTTCGAATCCAAAACGCCTTTATCTGTTTGCAAACATTACCACATGAGGGCGATGCTTGCACTTTGGTTGCAGAACTTCAGAGTTTTCAAATTCCACCAACAAAAAAGCCTCCATTTATGTTTCTTTTCATCATTTAATCCTACCATAGAATTATTGGAGATTAATGCTTGATTGACATTTCTACATAAAGATGCACTCCGAGATGTTTGACCACTAGTTGTAAAAGTGGTGCAGTTAAGCGAATATCAATGTAGAATCAGTTGTGGCCCTATACTAGCTTTATGCTTCCTGCAAATTTCAGTGAGCATCAGTATTCTAATTGCTTCATCAAAAACATCCATCTAGGCGTTTTGGTGCTCCCTTCGAGTAGATTTTGCTTGTTGACTACTGCTGTTTACTCGGACAATCGGAATGGAGCCTCTCTTTAGCCACACCGGACATGAGTGCTTGTTGGCTTTTAAATTGGTTCTGTTTGAATAAACTAAACTACCATGCTTTATCGGAACAGAAGATCACAGGTATAAATTCCACTGAAGCTGTCATAAATACATTTGTTTTATTGACAAAATCCCAGGGTCTTTCCTTTTTCTCAATTGCTCTTGTAATCTGCTGTGGTTGTAATCAGTTCATGGGCTCTACAGATAGCCTGAATAATTTGTGATGGTGTTGTATTTGTAGGATAGGGAGGGATGGGCCATAAGTCCATCAGATACAGGGGAAGATGGCAGGTTGCCAGAGTGAACTCACTGACACTCCTCCAGCTCCCTGAACTAATGCCAGCATTCAGACAGGAGCCAAAGGCAGCTACGCCTGGCCAACTGGAACACTTTATGGATTTCTGCGATCTTTCACACAGTGTGTCAGATTGCTGCCCTCCTGTTCCCCACACAGAGCGTGTCCTGCCCACACAGCTACGCCAATGCCTTTTTGGAGCCACATTTCAGTCTCACTCACTATAGTAGGCAGGAAAATAAAGAATCCCGATGTAAAGTAGATAATATATTGTAAACATAATTATACATGTAAGATATCTAATGGTATTCTTATAAGTATGATAATGCTTTACTCTACTTACTGACCCCTGATACTGAAAAGACTGATTTTTTTTAGTACATTGGCCTTACACTAATGTAGCCTATCATAGCTCAAAGGCCAAAGTCTTACTGTTGCACATGCTTACTCCTGATTGACAAAGAAATGGAAACAAAATTCAATCTAGAAAAGAACTGCTGCCCCCTACAGGTTTCTGACTTGACTATTGTACATTTTAGTCACTTAGCAGACACTCATCCAGAGCACACTATAGGCACAGTTAAGATTAACTATAACAGAACATATCAGATTTGTTCACCTTACCAGCTCCAGGATTTAATATAGCAGCCTTTCAGTTATTGGTCAGATGCTCTGACAGGCCATCTGACACCCCCTGTATTGCGTCAATCTTTACATGATGTTGCTTCTTAGCATAGCAATGGTAATTAATCATGAATAGGAGACAAAAAATCCAGATTAATTCAGAAACATTTCTGCACCCATTTCAGTTTTCTATGTAGAAAACAGCAATTCTTGTCCTGAGGATGACAAAAAAGACTTTGGGCACAAAATGACCGTAAATACTCTACAATCGCCAATGAAACAAATTATGACCCAGGAAAACTAAACAATACAAAAGTGAACTTTATATTTTCTGTGTAATTAGTAAAATGTCAGGTCAGGACTGAGCAGGTGCTAAAATTGTTTTCCTCTTAATGCATCTCTGGTTTGTGTTTGAATTGCTATACAATAAAGTGCAACAAATTGCTCAGAATATGACCCCCCCCACACACATTTTTTTCAGAACGTTATTGAAATGAAGATCAATCTCAGTCCCAGTCCCTTGTGGTGTTAAACAGTGCACTTTAAACTCCAAAAATCCCAGACTCCTTTCAAATCTCTTTGCTAATACAGCAGCATTTATAATCACAAGAAAACTAATAAATCAGATAATTAGATACATTAATCTTGCACCATGGTGTTCTGTGCTGGCAATTCACACGAAGACACCTTTGCTCCATATCTGCACATATGCCTTTACCATCTTTATTGATGAAGAGAATAGTCAAACTGGGTTTGACTGCATGAGAAATGTATACAGTAATCATATCAGAATGTCTCTATGAAACAACTCACAATGAGGCCAGTGAAGTCACATCTCATTTAAAGGGTACTGGGTGATACTGAGAATTGATTCTGGTCACAAAACATTCAAAAGAACGGCATCTGCTTTTTTTTTTTTTTTTTTAAATAGGCAATCTCAGTCAGCCCTACTAATCAGCATTGCAACGAATGAAACTCAGAGCAGGCCATGTTGTGTAGTGTTCCGATTTCAGGAGGTGATACAGTAAACCTACATTACATTAAAATATCTGAGCGGAGGCATGCATATCCCATTTGAAGTGAAAAAGAGCCCTTCTCGCATCATAACCAAAGGCTTGATGAATTTCCATTGGGAAATACTGTTTAATTGCATTGTTCAAACAAAAACATTTTTTCTTAAGTCAGGGTAAGTACAAAATACTGATTTCTTTTTTTAAATAATTTCCTTGATTCCAGGCAGAGCATGTTTTGGTGTTAATGCTGGTCAGAACACTATCAAATAGTTTCCACAGAGGTTTAATCAAGCCTTTGCTTGGATTTGTATGCTCTTGGGCAGCTGTTTCAAATAAAGATACAAATACTGATCATTGTAACATTCAAGAAGCCCGCACTGACAGACAAAGGGACATGTGTCAATTGGACAAAGCCAGGTAAAAGTAAAGGTGAGATTTGCTGAAAAAGTGCCAATTACCTATAATAACATACAAATGGTCCATATTACAAATGCATTAGTTGACTAGATCAAAAATGACTGAAAAGGGACTTCAGGGAGTCTTCGTGACAAGAACAGTATTTCTGGTAATTTCAGGGGTTTTCAGGAAACATTGATGAGCTCAAGTACTTTTGACTGGCAGATATACAAGGATAATAAGTCATCCACTCCACTTGGAAGATAGGTGAGGCTGGTCTTGGGATAACAGTCGTCTTGACAATCATGTTGATGAACAAACACTAGATATTGTAAATGAAACACTTCTTTAAGAAATTGTTTGCATGAATTAAATGGAAATTAGACTACACTGTAAACATAGCAACGTTACAATGGTAAAAGCTGCTGCATAAGGTATACTAATATCTTCCAAATTATATTAAAAAATGCATTATGATTTTGGAGAAGCTCTGATTATTTCATATTTCTTGCCTGCTTTAGGTAATACAAGGATCCAATTTTGTCTGATATGTACATGAGGAGTGTGTCCGGCAAATTAAGTCTACTGACATCATAGTGAGCTGGCTTTTTAACAATTGAGTAGGGAAGACAACCATACGGCTGACAACCTTGTACAACAGCATAATGGGCATGAGCCAAGTACCATCACTGTAACCATACAAAAAAAAACAATAACTACAGTTTGCCATGACTGATCATGAAAAATGCTTTCCCAGCGTGTTAACCCATCAAAATTCATTAAGATCCTATCACAAGGCTGGCACTGCCCTTACATGATATCCTAGTAAAGAAATTAAGAAGATGTAAGAAAAGCCAAACGTAGGCAGCTGTGCCCGATTGGAATATTTATAGCGTTGTCTTTATTAATCAATGGGGATAGTTGTCTCTTTAAAAGGAAAAAAATTATGAAATGCAACAAATGGACAATTTGATGGCCAAGGCAGCTTTTGCATAAAATACTGGCAGACATTCAAGATGTGACGAAAAGAACAAGAGACACTGCTTTGTAGTACTGATACTGAGGAGTGTAAAATTATAACAGAACTTGTTACCCCTATGAAAGTTCAAAAAGAAAAGAATAAATTAAAAATGAAAACATAGTAAAATAGAGTTTACCTTCAGAACCTTCCATTTCAATATGAGGGAAAAATTGATATTATATAATCCATACATTACTTTCTGTTCTCAAGCTATTTGCATTTGGCATAAGATGAGCCATCTCCATTTCAGTGTCACTACCACCACCCCATCTACAAACCACGAAAGGCTGTTTGGAGATCTCCAAAGAATATGGATTTTCCATTTTTACTCTTTCAGAGATCTCTGTGCATTAAGGGGGGCTGAGAGTATGACAAATGCCACACAACACGTTTCCGGATGCAGTGTAGCTACACAGATCTGGCCAAACATTCCACAGTCACATCTTCAAAAAAGAAAGAAAAAAGATCATGTGGTCAGCTTTGTCCTCACTAGTGCTTTTGGCCCCAATGAGGGGAACACTCCCTTCATGGCATCTTTAATAAGTACTTTTAGAGCGGAATCCAGAGTTTCTCTTTCTTTCTGGTTTCCAGAGAGAAGAGAGAAAACAAAGTCCATCTAATGCCAGTTTTGAAGTTGCTGTTGATCATACTCTGCTATTAGTTTCTTTATGTGTGCCAGTTTGTTGTGTAGATATTCACAGCGGTTCTTCTCTTGGCTATAATTTGGATTAGTCTGTGAAAAAAAAAAAAACACCATCAGTATTTGTTAATAAATCACCTGAGCAGCTTTAAAAGAAGCAAATAAGATCCACAGCTGCAAATCTTACCTTTTTTATTTTACGATACTCTTGGAATATCTGATTGTGGATTGTCTGTGGAATAAAAGACCAAACAGTGATCTTTAGAATTGCACCACATTGTAATACTGAAGATGACCAATGTAACAATAAGAACCCAAAACAGCCCCATAATGCAGCTGAAGTGATTAGGTAGGTAAAGGTTCATACAGAACGCTCCAAAGCGGGCGTACCTTGTACTTCTCTGTGCCTTGCTGGAGCTGCTTAAGCTCAGAGTCAAGCACAGTAAATTGCCTGGTGATGCCCTCAATCCGAGCATGGAGGTCCCGGTACTCACTGTACTCAGTATTAAAGTCATTCTTATAAGTCTGACGCTGCTCGGAGGAGCCAATCACTGTATACTTCCTGTTAAGAAAGGATAAACAGAATGCAAAACTAAGAGTACTTCAATGAAATACCTTTCTACTGCACACTTTCTAGGTAGTTAGAATCTGTAGAAGGAAACAAACGGTGATTGCATAAGACATGTATTGTGGTTCAAGAGGAAGGAAGTGCTTACGATAAATAGTCGGCCATCTCAGTCGATGACGAAGGAACACTGATGTTATTGCACATTCCATTGCGATCTGGAAGAAAGCACAAGAATGCTTTACGTGATAGGGTTTCAAGCCTTTTACAGCTGTGGGGTTGGATCGCAATATAATTTTTCACAATATTATACAGACGCTATGGCTATAAGTATTTTAAAAAATTCAGCAGTCTTTGACCCTCAGCAGTCTTTCCCATGGAGACTATCAAACCAACAAACCATACAAACTAAATAATTTACACTAAATAGACGCACTAAACCCTGTTCATAGATATACAATACAGATAATCCATAAAGTATACATTCAGAATATTTCATCCTATATGCTCACAAGCTATTTCTCCAGAACTCTAAGTCAACATTGAGTATATTATACGTATTTGGCCTCTATATGTTGTCTACTACTAACAGCACCAAGTCAAATTCTGTGGGGGGTGAATGTATTTAGTGACTAAAGGTGATTTGTTTTGCATGTGCCTTGAACAACTTGTGCACTAGATTTAACCCAAATGTTTTTATCAAACTACAGCACAGAATTCAACCCTAAACAAGGTACTATTTACATATGAATCTGAATAAACGTTTTCAGCACCATCACTCCATCTGCATTAATATAGACAGTAATATATTTGCAACGTTGAATTTCATTAAAATTACAGTATTCAAATGCAAAAAATACAATCTCGATACGTTTAGAAGCATAAAGCTTCCAATGGAAAAGAATGTATCACATTGACCCTTGGTAATTCCAATACCAACTTTCTTTATTAAAACGGATAGAAAAATATATTCTAAAATCAAATTAGTGACATCTCATCACATCACAGGACAAATCACAGGACATCCAATAAAAAAAAAACTGCAGGAACCTAGGTATAAAATCAGGACAGATGTAAAATGAGTACATTGTGTAATCTTTCCTCTTTGCAAAATGCCTGATGATGAAATTCAGGAGATCTGAGATTGTGCGTAACAGTTACTGTCGAGGTCCCTCTTTTGCCAATCTTTTATCTACTTTTAGAATGACACTAAGGCAGACGCCTCCCCGTATACAGTTCTGGAGGGGCTGAGATGTACAGCATAACTTGGACTTGGCTCACCTGTGCTCCTGTGTGGAATACTACTGCTCTTCAGGTTTTCAGGGCTGGAAGTGCAGATCTCACAGGACTTCCTTGGCTCAGGAACACGCTCCTCTGTTCCTTTTCTCTCCCGCTCTCGTTCCCTCTCCTTGGACTTTTCCTTGTCTTTGTGTTTTTTGGACTTCTTCTTGGACTTGCCATGCAGGGAGGGCGAGGTGCTCTTGCCTTGGGGTCCGTCAAGACCTGTGTGTCTGGGAGACGAGGGCCCCAGCCCTGGAACGGACAACGTTGCGGGCCCAGAAAAGACAGATGGCTGGCTCAACCTCTCGGCCACGGCAGCCTCCTGGCCCTCACAGTCCCGGCCGTTGTGGCTGGAGTCGTTGCTGACGTCAGAGAGTGGGTCGAAGGGCCGGGGGATGTCCAGCAGGGGGAGCTGAGAGCTGGCCGCCACACCGTCTCCCACCGCCGAAACCACGGCCCCACTCGCCTCCTTCCCATTGGACGAGCTAAGCTTGCCATTTATTGGGCCTGTCGTCTTGTTGGTGAGGTGTGATATCCTTGGCTTTTTGTTGGCCAGAGGGTCGATGAAATCCGCAGCTGGCCGTTTCTGGCAGGAACATAAAAAACATGGAATGTGAACTCATTTCACCTCTAAAGATTGAGAAGAACTATGAAGAAACATCAAAAAAAATACTGAATGAACTAAGAAAAATGTGCTAAAATGAAGCACATGTGGTATGTTGGTGTGAAGAGGAGCAAATGGCCAGAGTGAAAGGGAACTCTTAGCACCACTGACTGTATGATGACCATGTCCTTTACACACAATGGATGGGTTTGTATTGCCAACAGACTCAATTTGACCCAGCCGACACCAACAACTTTGCAAGTAGCTGACCTAATCAGTGGAGCAGGAAGTGCTTGGTTCGGAAATAACACTGCGCCTAGTTTGGAGCCCTGTGGACCTGTATGTTTCCTTGACCAGTTTCATTTGGCAGATGTGCTCAAAAGTCTTTCACCAAATCCACAATGGTTGGCGGCCACATAAACAAGTGCACCATTGTGGGTTTCTGTTTACAGCAAGTGTTACTGTACTGTCGTTTCATTGAACAACAGAACCAACTATGTGTATCTAGAGTGTGTTTTCACCAATGCATCAGGCAGGAAAGGATGGGAACGGACATGGTGTCTGAGGTGAAAACCCAGAGGGGAAGGAGCTAATAATAAAATGTACAGCAACTTTTCCTAATGAGACCACAGAGGGGAAGGGCCTGTGAGGACTCTCTGGGCTGACTGTGGGAAAGAGGTGGATAAGAAAGAACAGGAGGAGGGTATAAAGGGGGAGGAGGAGCAGGAATTGGAGGGAGAAGAGGCGGCTCACCTGTGAAGGGGAGCTGCTGGCTACCTCTTTGGGAGGGCTCATTGAGAGTGGCAGCTCGACCGGAGGTGGGGGAGCCACTGAGGTGGTGGTGCTCGGAGTCTGACTCTGGCCCTGACACATTTTCCTAAAACAAAACCAGACAAAGAAGCTGAGTCACCACACAGTCAGACATAAATAATACATTGATGTGAGCCCACCTGAGACATTCATTACATTGGTAAAAACATCTAGAGTTTGGTAAAATATATTGCAAAAGTAGGTGAGGGTGCATAGAATCACAACACAATCATCTTTATTCGCCAAGTACATATACACATACTCAGAATCTTTGTGATACAATATAAAAAGTGAATACCGCAATTTCCCATAATTACACAGATTTTGAAAACATTTTCAACCACCACGGTTAATACATGGGTGCAGTTAATGCGAGTTTACATTTTCTGTTTCCACCGGCAAACATTCTCACAGATGAGAACGTAGGTGTCTCAGAAACTTATGTAGCAAATACGATACAATTGGCATTACATGATTCTCAAAAACATTTTATTCTTCAACAAATTAATTTTGGTAGCACCACATGACAGATGTTAATTATTAATGTACAATGTATGTACGAGTCATAATTGACCTTTGGCAAAAGCCCAGCCTATCTTAGTTACTGTTGCTACACCAGTCAAGCTGCGCTTCTTTGTAAGTGGCAACTACTGTAAACAAACATGCACGGAGAGGAAAAGTAACATATTACCGATCAGTGTAAGTGATTCTTTTTGGAGTAATACCTCCACGATATCCTCCAGATCAAGGCATTGCAATATGCAGTGGAAGGATATGTTCACAATATTCAGATAAACAAGGAAGGGGACACAATAATTGAAACAAGTATACAGATCTCAATCAAAGAATGAAAAACCCCATGAACTCAAATGCGACCAGCACAGCCTTGTGGACCAGTCATGCTCCTGCACTGCCAGGTAAGTTGTGTTTACATAGCTATTATTGAACTCTTATCAGTCAACATCATCCTATCAACTTCAGAAGAAAGTCACCTGTGGAAGTTAAGCCTACAAGTGCCACTACATAAGCTAATATTAGAGGTAGGTAGCTATCTAGCTAACATTGTAGTAGCAAGTAAGTCATTAATGGTCACATTAGCACAAATAACTATAACGTCAGCATTAGATAACATTGTTGTCTAATGAATAATTATGTATAAATGTTAACTAAAGCATTTCACAACCCAAGAGAAGTCACTGTAAATGACTTGCCCCACTAAAGTTTTCAGGTACCTGTTGTCGGATTTGCAGCACGTGCCGTAGCGAAGGCACACTGCTTCACCATTTTGATCCTTAACGACGAAAGCCTGACGGACCTTCATTTTGACCCTTAACGATGAAAGCCTGACAGACTGGTTGCTAAGGTAGGATTGGACAGGGACCATTTGGGGGAATATTTTGCGAAAGGTCAATTCTCCGGGCAAATGCGGTTTATATATGGGTGCGGTTAATACTCGGGTTTGTATACACACAAAGCTATAAAATGAATGGTGCGGTTAATCCACGGTGCGGGTTATTAACGGGGAATTACGGTACAGACAAGCTACAAAAAGATGCCATACAATTACATACAAATAGACAAATAGGTGAGCATATAAGAAAGGAATTTGAGCGGAGCATATACATTGAATGACAGGTGACGTTCATATTAACAGTATCTGCATTGGATATCTATATGCAGGGAGATGATAGTTTTTGGAACGGGGTTGACTAGGGTGGGATGGATCAGCAACAGTCTTTCCGGCACTCTTCCTTCCCCTGGAGTAAAGTAGTACCCTGATGGAGGCAAGGCAAGAGCTGATCTGACCCCGACGGTACACATTTTGTAGTTTACCAGACAGCAACCAACCAGGCAGAGATGGAGTAGATCGAGATGGTACAGTATAAAGCGGTAGATTGCCTGACATTGTGTCTTATGGAGGATTGCGAATGATTTCATCAAACCAACAGCCGAGTCCTCAGTCTTCTGGCGGGGGGGTGGGGGGTGGGTGAAAGGTGTTTCCTGAAATCTATCACAAAGCTCCAGTTTATTTTGATTGCACCATGCAGTCTTTCCAAACTTGAGAAGATGGACAGATGCATTGTTTGAGTCGTGGGTGAGTATGGAGTGGACTAGGGGGTTAAGAGCATGCATCCTTGCGAGGTTGCAATGCTCAGGAGTCCAAAATGTACTTTCCAACCTTCATGTTTTGTATCCTGTTGGTTTAGGAAGACTGATCCACTGACTGATGGAGCTGGACACATTCAGCTGAAAGGGTTGGCAACACTGCAATGCTTCTATTGCTGAGTGTGTATTCCTCAACAGAACCAACTGCAAGGTTAACCCAACTCCCTGTTCCAGTAGAACCGTAAGATATCGGTTGGATTGTATGCACTATGTATTGCACTATGTATGCATTATGTCCTAGTATTGTCCTTTTAATGTCATTCCATTTCAAAGACATAAAAGTGATCTGGTTGAATGGATCTCTGACAAAGGCTGGGATGAGATGCTAAGTCACATCCGTTAATAAAAAAAAAATACACAGCATACATAAGCTGAATAATGGTCACACAATGTTTGTGTGTCTTGGTGGTGTTGACAGTAGGGGTCAGTGGGATACAGGGGGGAATTCTGAGAGCACTACGGACTGTCCCCGGCTAGGAGGAAAAACAGCGGGAGAGTGTGGGGAGTGTAGACTAGGTGAGAGGTTGGTTGTTCCTTCCATACGCTTCAGGACCCAGCTCAGGCACAGACCTTGGACTAGTGCTACCTCACACACAGATCAGCATGTGCTGGAACAGTGTTGCGTCACAGGCCGTCCAATCATTCTGTTGCGTGACTACAGCTGATGTTCCAACTTCAGCAGAGGGTGTTCCACTGATAAGCTAGCCAAGGCTCAAAGAGCAGTCGAGAAGACGTGGTAGAAATGCATTGCTTAGGGATGAGTTTCACAGAAACATTTAATAATTGAAAATGTGAAACATTCCCTGCAGTCCAACAATTTTGGGTCGACTCAGTACACCCAAGTAAGCACTTGGCAACGCCTGTTCTAAATTTAGCTGCGAGACGCATTTACTTACTGCCCCAGATCTTGAGAAACTAGACTTTTCCACTGGTTTCCATCAGGAAAAATGCCAGCTTGTCGTGTCAACAGCACAGGTCTGAGAGAAAATAAGGGCAGGGATCCCCACAGAAATGAGCGCCTGGTTTCAGACTAACATCTTCTCTTCCTGAGAAGATCTAGAGCAACTGCATCTGAGATTATGTAAATGTTTGTTAAACTACCACAAATATAACGCACGCATTTTTCTTTTAATATTTCCTCTGATGGTCATCTTCCCAAGCTGTTCTGCAGGAAGTGGTCTCTGGCACATGCATGCTGGGAGGAGACCACATTTCCCTGCTAAACAACAACAATTGAGCACCAGGAGAAATAGGGAGCCCCGTACAACACTATCCATCCACCCTGAGCAGTGCTGAGTCAATACGCATTGTCCTCTGTGGGGGACACAGGTGTCGTCGGTATGTCGCAACCAAGATTCAAACTTCTAGTCACAATTACGCAGCTGTAGTTACATAGGTCACCATGCAACTTGGGGACTAATAATCTCAGGCACTTTTACTCCAGAAACCAGTGTAAAGCAAATTCCACCATCACTGGTTAATGCTGCTTTGACTCACAAGCCAGTCACAATGTTTTACCCAAGAGACTGGGCAGAAACAAAAAGGAGGAAGCCATGCAGTAAAGAATAAATTCAAACTCTGTGGAGAAGTAACAATGTTTATTTTCTATGTCTTTAAATTAGTGCCTTCAAAGTTTGTACTCCAAGAAAAGGCCTGAAGTGTCTAGACTCAAAACATAAGCTAATTCTGATTTCAAACTCATCCCTGCAGTACAGTGTGTCATTTGTCAACAGCGATTCCGCCCAGTCTGTCGTTAAACGACAGCGTTTGGAAATCCAGTCATTACTTGAATTGACAAAATGTGCTGAAGAAATCAAAGTCACCAGCAGCAATCTACTACTGGTTGATGGCCTTAATTTTTTTGTTGATGGAATGCCATTTTCGTTGAGAACAATGTTTCCCCATAATTTACAGCAAAAGAGCATACAATCACTTTCACCAATGATTGTTGCAGACAGCTGGCTACACTTGGTACACTAAACACAGTTAAACAGTCAGTCAGTACACAGTCAGTAAATACAGTCAGTCAGTACACAGTCAGTAAATACACCAACAATTCTTGAACAGGGTTAAAGGCATCAAGCACAATTGCTGAAGATCCGTCATCTCCATGAACTCAAGCACACAGTCTATACAAATGAAACAAAAGATCATGTTGCCCACACACATTTTTTATAATTGAAAGTTCAACATCACCTACAAGTTGCTTTCACTGGCTACTAGATATAACAGAAACTTAGTGTGAGAACAATTTCAGAAGAGGGTCCTTTCGCAAATGCAAGATGAGTATGTTTTCAAAGCACTGCAAGTAGGCTAGCTGTCTCCCTTCTAAAAATGGCTGACTCCAGACTATCGTAGTGGCGGGAGATTCCATAATGTGGTCACGCAAGGCTAGGGGCTTTGGCAGATACTGACACACTGAACAGCACAAAACAGGTGGTTTTAATACAGCATGCACTACACTGTAGTAATAACGTATAGCATACCGAACAAGGATCCTCTTTAGAAGTTGCTGGTCTCCCTCACTGTATCCGGGCCAGTCCTTCTGTATGTCCTTAAACAACGAGTCCTTCAATGTGAAGGTGTTGTCTCTCCCATTTAGGTTAGCCACCTAGAGACAGACATCAAAGACAGACGACAAGAGACAGACGTCAGTGCAGTACATTAACACCACGATGCAGGAGGACTGCCTTTCTAAACACTATCCTCAAGAAAAGTGCCTTAATCAACAGCCTCACCACCGGTAGTGACTGACTGGTTTGCTGTGGGCAATATTGCTGGCTATGACTGGCGAGTAAACCAAGCTGCTGCCTCCAAAGGACTTTTAGTAGAAAGCCTGAAGGAACAGGTAGCCTAAATGATCTATTGTAACATTGTGGGCCAACGTGTAGCCAATGTGTTAAGGTCATGTCACCTGCAATGCCAAGATTGTGGGATCGATTCCCACAGTATGGAAAAAAACATTAGGAAAACGTATAAAAAATGAACACACTACTACTGTAATTCATTTGACAATACAGTGTTGGTGGCCTAGCAGCAAGAATATGTAATCTGTTCCAAAAGGCAGAGTGTGACTGACTTGACTAACCTGTTGCAGGAGGCTGTCCAGAGAGTCCTTGTCGTAGGGCAAGAGGCCATCCTTCTGTAGGCGCAAAATGAGCTCTGGCTTCCGGTAGGGTTTGAGGGCCAGCAGGTGGGTGAGGCGTTCCCTCAGGGGCCTCTGCTGTGCCGTGCTTTTCTTCACAGTGCTACTGGAGATGATGACGGGTCGTGACGTCCGCCGTGATGGAGCGATGTCGGACAGGCCAGGCGCCGGTTTCCGGATCTGCACCTTCTTGCCTAAAAGAACAGAAACAGTTTGGGACTTTGTGGCACACAGCCATAAAACTTTCGAGTTGTAATGACAAGTTCCGCTTTAGGTATGTTTAGCAAATGCAATTGCAATCATTTCGTGGTACTTTATTTCTGTTTAACTGCTGTTAGTACTGAGGGTGGAATGTAAGACTGAAACGTAATGATTTCAGATCAATTAACTGTGGGGACCCCATTTGACGAGAATGTCAACCTTAATGCCGGTGGGCGAGTCTAAGGTGCTGCATGAAATGCTATAACGTCCTCCATATACAGGTGCTGGTCATAAAATTAGAATATCATCAAAAAGTTGATTTATTTCAGTAATTCCATTCAAAAAGTGAAACTTGTATAATGTATACATTCATTCCACACAGACTGATATATTTCAAGTGTTTATTTCTTTTAATTTTGATGATTATAACTGACAAATAATGAAAACCCCAAATTCAGTATCTCAGTAAATTAGAATATTACTTAAGACCAATACAAAAAAAGAATTTTTAGAAATGTTGGCCAACTGAAAAGTATGAACATGAAAAGTATGAGCATGTACAGCACTCAATACTTAGTTGGGGCTCCTTTTGCCTGAATTACTGCAGCAATGCGGCGTGGCATGGAGTCGATCAGTCTGTGGCACTGCTCAGGTGTTATGAGAGCC